>JANRGW010011477.1:26632-45903 GCA_024733675.1 Psilopsiagon aymara | reverse complement strand
TATTAGGAAGCAAAAAGCAGAGATGCAAACTGCAAGAGGGAGGGGTTTGGCAAATGTAACATTATGCTTAGCCAATCGTATGTTGGTAATCTTTTGAATGTGACCAATCATATCTTGACTAGTGCGCATAATTAACCCTAAGGATATATAAGTGAAGCCCTCAGATGCAATAAAAAAGCTTGATACATGATCATATTGATTGTCAGCATTCTCCCACCACTGGAGGGTCCTACCCCATGACCCTACCATGAAGATGAATAACTATTTATGCATCTGACTGGTTGTTTCCCATTATTTGTACTACCACTCTTTCCTTAGCGATTAACTACACTGAATAGTAGAAAGAACACCCTTCATGTTTCTAAACGTGACCTGCATTTGCCTCACCACGATCCTCATACTTTCATTCTGGCTTTAGTGAAACCATATTAAAGTTTCTCAGTGACTGGATAACATTACTATTTTTACTTAACCTTCCTGGATGTGCAGATTTTTTAGGTCCAGAGACCATCAGCCTGACATCATATGCAACACAAGGTATCACAGAATCGTCATAATTGCACTTGCTTGATTTCTAATGCCTCTTTTAAAAGAAAATGTCCTCTCCATTGACAATAAAAGTCCCAAATATAGCAAGGTACATTTTGGCACAGGAAACTTGTAACTTGGAAAAGAAAAATTATGCCTTATTTATTAGCAATAGAAATGTATAACTATCTTTGGCAATTTATAGTGATATGGATTTTAGTGTGATTGGGTATCCATATTTCTGTTCTGTGGTACATTGGCCAAAATGTCTGGTGGCAGTGGTATATTTTAAAGACCACAAACCACAGGAGAGTTTACAAATTGACAGGAAATTGGACTTAGGCTCATGCATATGTTTTCAGTACCAACTTAGCAAAAGTCTTGTGTTAGTCATATGAAGGAACTCAAATTTCAGCTGAAATCCCATGCATCTATCTCTTTGTACACCTGGAAGCATACAATCTAGTACTGATAGAAAAACCAGTTAGACACCAGCAGAAGTAGATTCTTTGTCCAAATAGTTTAGCTACTAGTTCAAGTCACCATTATCTAATGGAAACTTTAGTACTTCGGGGAAAAAAAGAATGAGATGGGAGACTGATTCGATGATATTATACTATTAGCAACTTATCAGGTTGTTTGACTTCTAGGTGTTATGCCAGTTACAGCTCTAGTTCTCTTAGGATTAAGAGATCTTACTGCTTTTCCTAAGTTGTTTTGAGATCCTCCTTTAAAATAGCTGGGTAAATGCAAGCCATGATGCACAGACTCAGAATAGTTCAACAGAAAAGAACCATATTTTTTATGCCCTCCATCTAACTAAAGTCTGCAGCTTTCTTCTCTTGACTTGAATGACTCATACATAAGTAAGGTTACCAGGAAAAAAAATCCTTTTAAGAGAAGTGATCAGTAGGAGATAAGACTCTACTAAAAAAAAAAGTCACATGCTTATAATTTAGGACAGAGATACAGAACAGAAACCTCACCCATCTCACATAGCACCTGAATTTACACCACTTTCCAAGGGAGAGGTTTATTTCACTAAAAAACAGAAGAAGAGTTTCTAGTGTTACTTGCCAGGATGTAAACACTGTTCTTTTACACACATCCTCATAATGTACTCTTAATCTCAAATCACGTTTATTCATGTTAATCAGACAAGCACAAATAGACAAAACACCATGACTTCAAAACACAGAAGGAACGGAACAGAATTGCTGCAATTCAAGACTGAGATAAACATGCAAAGGTTGTAAAAGTTAACCAGCTTCTGTCCCATTTTTCATCACTCTTCTAGCTTGCATAAATTTATATTTATACTCAGATTGGATATATTGACCTGCATCACAGAAAAGCACTAAAGAAATAATTTTCCTGTCATCTTTATGTTCATTATCTGCATTTACTACACCTAAAGTTATATTGCAGCCACGATAAGAGGGTTAAAAATTTACATTAAAATTTTTTTCAGTGTGAGATTAATTTTATTGCTATACACAGCCATTACTTAAAATATGAAAATAACATCCTTGTAGTTTGGAAGAGGATTGGGTTTTTTGCTTTGTTTTTCTGTTTGTGTTCTATTTACATCCTTCTCTCATTTTCACATCAGCTGGCCCTATTTATTTTTTTAGGCCTAATTATTTGTAGAGGTTTAAAAATGTGCATTTAACAGCTTCTCCTTAGATAGGCACCATAAGGTAGATTTCAGTATTCCGGAAATAAAAGTTGACATTTTGATATCGAAAAATTTGTAATACTTTTTAAAATAAGGCTACTGCTCTAACTAATTCAGAAAAGCTACAAAGGTGCCAAAGCTATGACTAGCTTTAAAAAACTGAAATATTATCCACAGAATTATTGTCCCAAGAGCAGAACCTATCAGCTGAACCAGCTATTTCAAATGCTACTGTCGTAAAAAGATTTATAACAAATATAAGTCCCTGAAACAGATGTTTATGGTGAAGGAGATGAAGGAACTCGAATGATTTTGTAACTGATGAGAAAAATAAGAGTAACTGGTGGTGCAATAAACAGCTAGAGCCCTTAAAACAGTTACAGTGCTTTGACTAAATAGAGAACATAGAACTGAAGAGTACAAAACTATTCAGGGCTTGTCACACATGCAGTCCCACCAGCAGAGGAAGCGCAGGCACAGCAGAGTTTTTGGTTCTCTTTGGCCCCAAGATGCTGAACATCTGTAATAAACTGTTCATTCATGATAGAATGAGCATCCAATCAAACAGACAAAAAGCCAAACTCTTTTCAGTGTGTATCTAGTAATACTGTTCCTTTTATTTGTTAAGAAAGAAAGCATTCATACCTTTGGTAATGATTTTTGTGAATGGCATAAGCAATTATGCCTCTACGAAGTTACAGAACACTGTAAAATTGCAAGAAGTGTAACACAGCTAGTTCCTTCCAATGATATAGCAGTTCCACAGTGCATATAGGATCTTTTATGTATGCTATTAACCAAGCCTTAAATGCTATTTATAAGGAATACATAAACATAAAATATTCCTTTTTAACCTGAAAGCATTTAAAACATGCAAATAAAATATGTAAGCATATATTCCGTTGAGAATTCCTATGTCATGTTTATTTGCATAATTCAATGAAAGAAAAAAATTAGTTTCTTCGAAGATTCAAGGTTACTTTCCAGGATAAGGCTTGCTGAGGATGTCCAGACCAGGTGTTTGACCAGTCAGAGCATGAGCAAATATTTAAAATTGTTTAATCTAATCTGAAGTTCTAAATGTTATATTCTGGAATCCTTTTGTATTCAGGCATGTATCTTACATGGCATTCAAATGTAACCATGTACATATTTTCAGGGTTTTCAAATTGTCAGTATGAATTTCAGAAAAGTGATTCTTTTTACCATTTCCCACAACAAAAATACCATAAACCATTTTCATAGCAGGCCAAATGTCAAGCATTCCATTTAACATGGCTGGTCCTGGGCTCTATTTGAGCAGGCTCACCTTTATGGTGAAATCCATACAAATGCTAACTATTAGTCACCTGTAGTCTTGCCATTTTGGTGACATTATTCAATTAATGTATTTTAATGCGTATGAACCATGACTCAAAGCACAGATGCTGAGGGAGTCACACTTAATCACACATACCATTTACCTATTTGCAGATGATATTGTCTGCTGTTATTTATAAGCATATCAGATCAGGGATAACTACATAGTTGTAGCAGGTAATAGATCACTAATACATCTGTAAAGCTATCTCCAGAAGAACTAGCTGTGTTTAGCCACCTGGTAAGCCTATAATATTATCTAAATTTGAACTGATGCTTCATCAATTCATTTTACACAAAAATATATATGCAAATAAATTCTGTAATGGCATGAATCCATGTGCTGACTTCAGATACCCTCCCCTCTCCCCCCCCTCCTTTTCATATTTTAAAACACATGGTCCAGTACTGCTGAAAGAAGGTAAAAAGAAAAGAAAAAGATACAATGCCTAAAAACTATCAAATTATTTTTTCAGGATGCATCTAAGTTTGTATTTAAATAATCAATATCCAAATAGAAACAATATCACACCTTTATTCCAGTGACTCATAATAAAGACAAGTAGGGTTTTTTTAAGGTTCTTAAACAGAGAACAAAATCTGACCCAACCTGAGTTTGTAAATGAAACCAAGCAACAAAATACTTCATTACTTGGAAGTGTATGACTATCTCTTTGCAATTTGAAACTATTATGCTGACAAATACAACACAGTAGGGATCAGGCACCACGTGGAGATTAACATTTTTGAAGCCTATATATATCACAAAAACCCACACTACCAAATACATTTAAACAGATGGATCCTGATCAGTGACTAGGAGAGGTTGAATGCAGCAAATACCGAAGATTGATACCTACTTACAAAGCAGCAATCTGGGCACAGTGAACAGCAGGTTGCTACAGACATTTGGCATATTTATTTGAAGCATTAAGGGAGTTCCACAATTCCATTAACATATATACAGGACTATGAAAACGACATAGTATATTAGGCTTCCCACACAGATAGAAATCCTGGATTATAATGACTAGCTTACCCATAATAAAACTTAAGTGAAACTTGTTTATTGTGGGATAATCCATTGTCAACATTGCAATTTAAGAGTACTTCCATTTTCAGAATGCCATTGATATTTACAGCTCAAAATGCCTGTCCCAGGTTTGTTCCTGATAGCAAAATCTGTTACAAAACTCTCATCAAGTTGAAGAAAAGTAAAATCAGACACTACTGTTATCTAGTAAAAGTACAAAACTTTAGCATAAGTTTAATTGTCTTTCTGCAGCATAGACTATAGCTGAGAGGCAAAACTTTTCTGCTGCTTCTTTATAAACTGTAATGTTTTACATGAAAATCCACCAATGAAGAATGTCTTGGGGTAAAGTTAAGAAACCAAGTAATAGTTATTAGAAAACCAGAAAAACTGACTTCTCAGCTTTACACTACTTATCTGTATTTATAGGTACCTTCTTCAGTGAGTGCACTGGGAAAAAAACAGGTAATATCCCTTCAGCACATATCTGAACAAACGTTTGTCATCCTACCTTCACTGGAGCTTGAAAGACTTTTTGTCAAATTAATAAACAGCTGCTGTGTTAGGTTTTTCTTTTCCTAAGCAAGCTTCTTAATATCATGTCTGTTTCTCTGCTATTCCTGTGTCATTCGACCTCATCAACCTGTAGCTCTGAGCTAATATTTTTGATCACAACCTGATCTTGACATGCCCTTTCTGTTCTCCAAAGGTAAACTAGTATTCTAACACATAAACAGAACAGAAGCTTGTTCAGTCTCATTTCCTTTACTTTGGCTGGTTTAATATTGTTTGCTACTAACATACCTATCATGAGTCATGCTATTCTCTATCTGGGAGGAGTACATTACACAAATCTAAAGTTTGAGGGGAAAAAAAATAGAATAGCAATGTAGCTTTTCAGATCCTTATGATTTAATGACTCTTTCCTATGCTGTAATACTGCACCAAGATCCTTTACCAATCATCTCATCAATGAAATATAAAAATGGATATATTCAGTCAAAGTTTAGCAACATAAACATTTATCATCACCAAAGCAGCATGCACAATTTACAGCAAATAAACCAGCTCTCTCTTGAGCAAAGTAATCTGTATTGGTGTCCTTCTGTAGCACCTTTGAGGTTAGTTTTCTTCTTAAAAATGCAGATCACATTCCCTTGAGATACTCATCTTTTCCCATGATGCACTTGGCTGACAGAATAGCAAGCTTAGTGCACAGAAATGCCACTGGGGTTGACAAGCAAATTCCATCAGTATGCAGTGCTTACACAGTACAGTTTAGTAATAGCAGTTCACACAGTCCATTGCCTTAGAATAGAATTATAATTAAGCCTCAAATCTTCAGCATTCAGATTAATTCTTATCACATAAGTCTTATACATTTTCTTGTGTAAGTCTGAAAACATGCTTGTTACTAGAGAAAACAGCATACAAGAGCTAACCAGGATTGAAGATGATGTCTGTAAAGTGCCCAGGTACAGTATTTCTAGGCTATGAATATCTACTATTTTCCTCTTTAATTATGAGGTTTAAAACTCTCAGCAGGATTAATGCTTTTCTGCTGTCATATTTCCTTCCTCCAACACATGAAAAGGATACTATTATAAGTGTGGTAAATGCTAGCTGAAAGGATTTGATAGCTCAGTTCAGCTTAGAAACACCCTCTGCATTTTATCAAAAAGAATTTTCTAACCATTTGTAAGTTTACAGCAAATACAATCTAAATCTGAGAGCTGCATTTACTGACAAGCTTCTGAGGAATGCTTCAGAAAAGAAAACATGGAGGTAAATTGCCAGAGAGGTCCCTTTGAGGATGCCATATTCAAGCAAGACTGTGCCTTTCACATACAGATCTAAAAGACCACTGTAGTACATCATCTAGCATAGAACAACCCCATTATATTTGCCTTTCCCCACTGCCCCATGTAGCTCACCCAGAGGACCATTGGGCAGAATGTTTGCCAAGTAGTCACAGAAAATCTATATGGCCTTAAGATGGAGAAGGATACAAATGGCATCTCTTTCTCCTCAGACTTTACTCCTTACTAGATGGGAAACAATCTTGTCTCTCATAGCAATACAATAATGTGGTTTTAAACTACAAAGCAGGTGGGGAACAAAATCACCGTAAAAATCCGAACCCTTTAGTGGACTCATTCTTTCTCAGATTGTGCTTTATTAGTTCAGCAAAAAAGTCTCACAGTGCTTTACTGCATGAAATGCATTATATCAGTACCTCTGATCTTTCCAGCAATATATGAAGACCTTTGTAAATAAGCATACATATTTTCCATAAAATACACATTACTCTTACTGCATAGAAAGTAAATGTAGAAGACCTGATTTTTCAAAAGAAGAAAAAAGCAAACTTAAACATTTTTAGTAACACTCTTAACTGGCTTAACACAGATTAAGTCTTCATGGATGGATGTTATATTAAACAAATAATATCACAGAATCGTAGAAGGGTTTGGTGTAGAAAGGACTGGGTTAGAAGGGATTTTTAAAGACCAATTAGTCCATCCTCTCACCATACACAAGAATATCTTTTACTTGACCAGGTTGCTTGAAGCCCCATCTAACCTGACCTTGGACACTTCCAATGATGGGGCATCAGCAAGATCTCTGGACAACGTGCTCCCATGTCTCACCATCCTCATCAAAAATTTCTTCTTTATATGGAAATCAACCTACCCTTTTTCAGTTTAAAATCACTCCTCATTGTCCTATCAGCACAAGCATTGTAAAATGTCAATCTTTCTTATAAGACCCCTTCATATACTGGAAGACCACAAAATAAGGTCTCTCCAGAACCCTCTCTTCCCCCAAGTTGAACAAAAGAAATTGCATGCCAAAGTGGTAGATGTTTACTCTGAAGTCCAGTTTATAGCGAATGATTTGTATTCATTGAAAATTACCAACTAGGCAATAAAATAGGGCAAGGTCAGGTGCAGTCAATGGTAAGGGTATACAGTAGTACCTACAACCTGAAAAACTCTGGTAGGTAGGGTCTTTTCTACAAGACCAGATAAGGAATATTAACTACAAATTTAGCTGTTGGCCAAGCGATAAAGCGGGACACAAACTAGTCAGCAGATACCTGAATACCACAAGTGTCTGTTTTTATGATAGAGATGATAGTAAAAAGGAAAGTCCTCTTAATGTCACACCAAATCCAAAGAACAGGGTAAGGATGTAAAACTGGAAGATAACTTTGATGAAAGTGATCATGAAATAATAATAGGTTACATCAGTAAAAACTGACAGAAAAAATAAAAACGCAGTAAAAATAGTTTGCATTTGAGGAAGGCAGTTCTCAGTATATGAGTCCTGGAAGCAAGATGTCCCAGGACACTGGCTGCTCTCTATCAAAACGTTTTTTAAAGGCTAAGTACAAACAATTCCATCAATGAGCAAGAGGTAGTCTTGGCTATGTTGTGAGCCCTTCTCTGATCCTAATACAAGGAAGCATGGTAGAGATGAAAAGAAGGTGAAATTATTAAAGAAGAACAAAGGTATTTCTTGTTTCCCCCTAGAACACATAGGGAGAAATCCAATCAATAAAATCAAATACAATTACAAGAGAGAGTAATTCAAATGCATTGTGCCCTATGTATCTGAAAGTATGTTAACTGAGGCAGTTCTGCACTCAGAAAATGATCAAAGGGGGTATAAGTCTGAAGACCCTGTTCATCAGCCTCTTAACCAGAACTATCCTTTTTTCTTTTTTTTAATGTCAGAATTTTTTAAAAGCAACATTTAAAATAAAGACAAAATAAGAATAGTAACTCATATGGCTTTCTTTAGAATCTTCAAAATCAGTAAAGAAAATAATTCTACAGAATCATAGAATGGTTTGGGTTGGAAGACACCTTAAAGATCATCCTGTTCCAACCCCCTGAATGAGCAGGGACACCTTCCACTAGACCAGGTTACTCCAAGCCACATCCAACCTGGCCTTGAACACTGCCAGAGATGGGGCAGCCACAGCTTCTCTGGGCAACCTGTGTCAATGCCTCACCACCCTTGCAGTAAAGAACTTTCCAACTTCTAATCTATATCTCCCCTTTCAGTATAAAGCTCTTACCTCTTGTGCTATCCCTTCCTGCCCTTGTCAAAAGGCCCTCTCAAGCTTTCTTTTAGGTCCCCTTCAGGCACTAGAAGCAGATGTAAGGTCTTCCCAGAGCCTTCTCTTCTCCAGGCTGAACAACCCAACTCTCACAGCCTGTCTTCACAGGAGGGGTGATCCAGAAGCATATCTGAAATCTACTGAGACCTAAGTCCAGACCTTCCCCTTTACAGATGCTCCACTAAACTCCCCATATGCACTTTTCTTCAGTCATGCATCCAGAAAAGAATATGCTGGGATCTGTCATCCTGTAGTTTCACTCATAATGTGGCATGCATGCACACATTAGTCTATTTGCCAGTCACACAATACAGGCATTTCCAAGGGGGGTCAAAGGGGAGTTAGTTCAGGCTTTTTGCAACTGCACAGATTTCCAGAAAGAGATGCCTAAAGCCTCGAATCAATAGTCGCACACCATCACTGCCACCTTGTGGTCCACAGCTTACGAGGCTATAGCTGCCTTAACGTCAAAAAACTCGAGTTGGAAACAGCTTGTCAACAAACAAAATTATGTGAAAACCAAATGTCTCATTTAAAAAAAAAAAAAAAAAAAAAAAACAAACAAACAAACAAAAAACACAAAAAAACAAACAAAAAAAAAAACGAGTATACCTTTACCATTGTTAACTTAGTGTTACCCCATCAGAGTTAGAATGAAATGTCGATGCCTAGATCTTGAAAGCAGTGCAAGGGTTAAAAACAAAAGGACATTTGTTCTTCGACTACCAGGACCCACAGCTGCTACCATAGGGTTTTTAAACTACTTTGAGGAAAGGTACAAGAGCTTTCATTCCACGGTCCCTTCTTTGGAGAGCCACTCAGGGATAAATCTCTCTTGGACTTTTTTCTTCCTTAAGCAAGCAAACAAGCAAGCCAAAACAAAAATACCACGTGACCACAACTCCAGCCTACCTCCAGGCACAACGAAGCATGCTTCTTGACTGACATTAGCTGTTACAACTAACCTCTGACAATTCTAGCCCCAGGTAGTCTGATGAAGAAATTTTAGCTTGCTCCAGAGCCTTGCCTTCCCATGATAGTGAATGGACTTGCTGACAATATCTGTGCTCTCAACTAAACTCCCTGGGCAGCCCCTGTAAACTGTTTAACTTATTCTCACATACTAACAATGCATGTTTTACATATACTACACTTGTAAAAACATATGGGATATTAAGCTGTGACAAAGTGGATTGTTTTATCAAACCAAAAGCATCTAAATATGGCACATTTGAAATTGACCCTCTGCAAAGCTATTGCATTTATCCTCTGCAAAGCTATTTTATTCTTAGCTCCAAGTTTCTAGGCTTGATTTATATTGCAGTCATGTGCTGTCATTGTATGAACTGGCCAGTGACAATCTGTTTTGGCCGAGACTGAAAGGCTAGCCAGCAAAACTACATCTACATTCTCATTATGCAAATGAGATAAGCAGATAATTTCATGTTTCATCTTATTGTTTCGATGTCTTAGAGCAGATGGCAGAAAATGAACCACACTGGAAGTAACCAAGTGAAATTTTTTGCAAACCATTACTTTCAATGACTTGCTACCAATCTTCACTTTACGGTTCTGACATCCAGTCTGTCCTTGCCCTGTCAGAATACATGTGCTGCCAAACACCTCTTATCAGTGAGCAGAAACTATGCTTTGGCCTCAAACTGGCAGTTCTATTTGTAGACAGATTTTAAGAAGCAACTCAAAGTTCCATAATTCATGGAAACAGATGAGTCTCTTCTCCTAAATCAAGATGCACAAAACTGCTGTTCTGAAAGAAAGCATTAAACTCATCTTTTTGGTTTGTCATTGCCAGACAATGTACTGTAATGTATGCTATCTATAAAACTTAAACAAACAAAAAAAAAACCCTAATATTCAAATATTTGTGCAATAACATTTGTTGGTTCTTTTCAGAGGTTTTTTTTAACCTGGTTTACTGTTATTATTTTTCAATCAAATACTGTGTATTTGAATACTACACAGAGTTCTTAATGAGAATATTAAGTGTTCCATTTAAAGACTCAGCCTAATATTCCTAGCTATATTGTATTCATAAGAAAAGTGTATTGGTCTGGGGGGAAGAGAGTAAAGATAAAAGCACTGCTTTTAAATAATATGCAAGAAACCTTATTAGTTCATATAGAGAGCTTTTTTTATTTTATTGGAGAAAAACTTCTGCTTAGAGAATGATTTTCAAGAGCCATCCTTCACTGAAACTTTGTAAACCAAATCCCATTTAATAGTCCCAGCTATAAGCCAGCCATATGAACATCAAGTTGGCCTCCAAATTATGTTATTTTTCATACAGAATAGCAAAACATATCACCTTACTACTGTATATAGACTTTATGAAGTTGAAACAGTGCTAGCATTTAATTTGAACTTCATTTATCTGCTTGATATGTGATGTGAATGTGTGGCACAACGTAATATGAAATATTTACTTCGCTACATCTAGTTCCAGCACTCAGTAATCTCACCACCAGCAAAAACCAGGCAATATTTAAGTGTATAACTCAAACGGATTTCATTGCTCTTTGCTCCCTTGAGTATATTTGTCAACATCTAAATACAATAAAATTTTGCAATCACTATTTAGGTAAATCTGTCAGTAAAAGATTGCATTACTTTTATTCTTTATTGAATTTGAGTCCCACTGAAATCAAGATAGATTCACTAAATACCTTTGTACAGCTTATGCATACAGATAATACTAGATATCTTCAAATGAAAATTAAACTGGAACTTTATTCATCATAATCTGTTGAGTCTGTAAGAGCTGACACACTACTTTTAAAGGTAAAATATTACATATTCATCATCTTACATGAAACAATGACTTGTTAAGACTCATCACAAAATGACAGTCATCCTCAGATGCAATTCTCCACTTGCATTCTGCTGAAAATTTGCCTAATCTTTAATGGGGATTTCTTCAATTAAATTTAGAATTAAACCAATACAAGCTATTTTGGTCTTACAAAGGTGCAATTTTTACTAGATGCCATGGCTCAGCATGCACAAAAAAATAAATCTAAGTATGAGAAAGGGACAAAGGTTGGCTACGAAATAGCTAAAAGCTAGAGGAGACATAGAATCTTGAATTCAGTTCTGAATTCATAAAATTTTGATTACATTCTGTCAAGTTTTGATTCAAGCTGTGGCCTTGAACCTGCATCTCCTACATCCCACAGCTGGTTTTAATCACTTTCTTTTGTTTTCTTGGTTTCTCTGAACCCAACTTATCCCAATTTTATTCTCACACATGAAAGCTCTAAACCCAGTTTCTTCTCAGTTCTTAAATTTGTACCTAGAGAATATGAAATGACATGTCAAATGCTGTAGTCCAGGTAAATAAACCTTGAAATAGGTAAAGTATATCTACCTACCAATGGCTTCAGCTTTCCTGTTTTGTGGAATAATTTATGTTATAAGATTTACTGCACAAAAATTTGTTACTATGCACAGTTAGTTTAACAAAACAGCTGGTATTTGGCATGGAGAAATAAGTCTCTGCTACAGAGCAACTTATGCAATCATTGCTGAGAAAAACATTACTAATTATTTAGAAGTTGCATCTGAAATTGAAGTCTAAAATAATTCCAAAATACTAGAAAACTGCTATGGATTAGATCTGAGCACAGAGCTAGCGTCTTACTGAACATACATTTTCTGTAATTTACATATGAACTTAGTAAAAGCACTTAAAAAAGGCCTCAGTAGGGACTTAAACTTATCAGAGTTCAAGCAACAGTTGCAGGGGAGGGGATGAAGAACTTTTTAGCCAAATAAGTTATTAGTCTGCAAAGTGCTGGGACACTCACATTAAAATTCTTCAAAGGGTGTATAATGCTTGCAGGAGGCACCCAACTCCCAGTGGAGAATGCTTAATATATAAAAAGAAGGATAACAGTGTATCTCTTCTGCAACAGCAATCATTCAAGTGAAATAGTTTGATATCTAACAGCTCATCTTAAATACAGGATGCAAAAGAAATAGTAATGGGGCACATTTATTTCTTTCCAGAAACTAGGATAAGAGCCGCATAAAAAAGAAAAACAAAAAAAAAAAAAAAAAACAAAACCAAAAAAAACCCCACGGATTTATTACTATTCCAGGAAGTACCTGGAATGGTACCTAGCATATAGCAATACCTTTTTCCAAAGTATGCAAGTTTAAAACAGGTTTGAAAAATATTGTACCTTTCACAAAGCATTAGCCTAACCACATCTCAAATTCTACTGTTCTAATCTTGCATCATAACCAAACAAGAAGTTGTTACTGTAGTTTAGAGACATTTAATAACTGAAAAAATAATAACATTAATGTTACTTTGCTAAATTAGACCGACTGGTACATATCTTTAAACAATATACAAATGAAGGAAAATCCAATAAATCTTGCTTTTTTGCATTTTCAGATTACCTTTTCTCAAAAAATACATTAATTCTACTACCACTCCAGTTATCTTTTTTGTAGATTGAAGACCTCTGCTTCAAAACATGAGAGTGAAACATGAAACTTCCTGTCTTCAAAGAGCTTTTTGTGAGCTTAATTACTCACACTTTTGAAAGCCTGAGCATCTTAAATTCAGCATTATCTTTGAAGGGCTGAAAGGACTAAAGCCAAAGTTTTGCTATCAGCTTACCCTATACATGAAAGTTCACATCCCTAACTGATGCTGATAAAGCTTTTCTTCCTCCAGAATACCAGTTATTGTTTTGCTATACATAGGCAAATGGTGCAATAGATCACAGAAGTATCAATATGAAACAAGACTTGCAGACAAACTGAAACACACAACCCCATGAATATATGAGACAAGCAACTATGAACTCCTATGACTGATAGTTTAATTAATATTATGTTATTCTGCTCCATACCCAAACAAAAATACTTGCCTGATAGATTTCCAAGCCATGAACAGAACCTCTTCATCTTTCAGGGTCTTATTTAGCAAACCTGCTACAATAATTTAGATAGATAAAACCAGTTTTATCAAAGGGCGACACACTGGCAATTTGTATTGCTATCCCTAAGGGCTTTTATTCTCATCCTTCACAAATGTACATGTATTTTTAAAGATCATTGCCTTCAAAAAACATAAACTCTGCCTTGCAGAGGTAAGGTGTAGATTGCAGTCTGCGTTTACTCCACCAGGGTCTAAGTCCAGGACAATAAGGTTTAAGAGGTGCTGCACACTTCTTCTCTGACCAGAGTTTAGCAGTGGACACACAGAAGACTGATTTCACCAAGTTACACCTCTTAGTCTTCAGCTGCAGACCTAAGTGTAAAGCTAACTCTTCCTTCAATCAGAGGCAGTGAGCCTACTCCAAAGTCAATTGAAAGCAAAAAAAGTATAAAATGAGTTGCACAGGGGTAGGATTCACAGTGCATTGTAAATTAGAACCTTGGGGGAAAAAAAAGAACTCCACATAATCACAAACTTTAAGTATTCCAAAACCCGTCACAGCTGCATCAAGTAGAACAGTCAGAGGGAGAGGCATGTTTGTCACCCTGACACTGTGATGATTATGCTGATACTTAGACAATTCTCTGTGAGACGCTTCAGCAGATCACTGCAGAAAGAAGACAAATATATACAGTAATACTTCTAGGATGATACAGCACTTCTTACTGAGCATATCATGTGTTTTTAATAAAATACCAATCTTAATGCTAATTAAATAAGAGCCTTCTTCAATGCAATTTAAATATATCTCATTTCCTGATTTAAAGTTTAGTACTACACAATCTTTTATATACAGAAGCCATGTTCATCATAGTGTGAAATATTCAGTATGTGTTAACAGTATTAACAGAAAATTATTATTTCAGGGCTTCCTTGAAATACTACTATGGTTGGGAAATACATAGACTGATATAAAGAGGCGGTTTCCCCTTGTGGCCTGGGAAAGTATCAGGTGGGTAAGAAGTTACACGTAGTAGTCCTAGCGACAACAAGTCAAGAGAGAGCACAACTAAGATTCCCCAAAGGCTGGTTTAGCATTTCATAAACGTGTATGAAACAACAAGGAAGTGACAAAGATGCTTCAGAGAACAAAGCTTTTTTGAGACAGATGTGGAGAACCACGCATTCCAGGCAACTGAGTAAGAGCTCAGTTGTTGAATACTTTCCTGAATATTAGCAAATCTCATCAAAACACAAAATCCAGCTGTGATGGTAGTGCAGTGCCCCCACTCTAGAATTTTTACAAGAGACTGCCTGCAAACTACATGAACCTCTCTATACTTTACAGAAGCTGAAAACAAAAAGCAAAAATGCTGCTGACAAAACAGAAGAATTTCTCTCTTTTTGTTTTGATTTTTCCCCACAATACAGAAGCAAGCCAAAGCTCCGCTTCATAACCTGACACAGTAGGAGTAATTGAGGCAGCTTATGGGATTCAAAAGGTTATGCTGAAGTCAGGAATCAGTTCAGTCTATTTCCTCTAGCAGTGCAAGAAGGTTACTTGAAATAATAGACACAAGGTATTAGTCAACAACAAAAAAAAAATCCCCAAAAAACCTAAAATAAGCTGAACAATCACGGCTCAAAATACAAACTGATGCCTGAACTGCTATCTTTTAAATTATTCTATATTCTCATAGCTTGTGAAACAGCTTTGTTGAGGTTATTTTAAATCATTTTTGCTGCCACTGCATACAGGTTTTTAGTTTCCTAGTGAAATATCAACATATAGAACCTTCAGCTCAAAAAAAATGAAAAACCAAGAGTAGTGTATGAAGAGCAGCACAACTGCCTTCCTTTATCTGTTTAGCAAATGTAGGTGAGTATTTGAGGTACACATGCAGGTAGTTACTTTTCTAGAGATCTGCACACAAACCACCAGTGTGTTTATTCAAACTGTTCCTCAAACATATATAATTAGTACATGCTTTTTTGATCTCAAATTTGGTGTACTTATTATTTAAATAATTTTTCAGGAGGTCCTAACTTGTTATTCTTCAAAGCCCAGTCCTGTGGTCTAAATGCCATCAGCACTATCAAGAACAGAATCCTACCATTTTTTGCATATTCAGAAACAACACCAGAGCCATCCGAAAACAGATCCTTATTGTGACACAAGTTTCTGCTGTCCGCATACTTCACCCACTATGAGTCCTTTGGCTGCACCCACACATCTTCCTGCAGGTGGCAATGCAGAAATTACTTACCTGGGCAAGCCTTGCAGCAGTTAGAAAGGAACAGACATTTCTACAGCAGTGTTTATATGGGTCCATGTGACAGATTATCTTTGAGTCACAACAATTTATCATTTACACATCTTAACTGGGCCCAGCTCTTGCACACACTCATAATGCAAGTAATCCAAACCCAGAATCAAACCAAAAATGCAGTATATTCTTTTATTATTTCAGTTTTATATGAAGGCAAATACACAAACTGAATTAATTAGGAAGCACCAGTAAATGCCACAGAAATAATCATTACAACATGCATCTTACATTATGATTACAACTTCTCAAAGACCAAGTTATACAAGTTCTTCTCTGACTAGTGTTAATCATTTTAATCAAAAGGATACTGGGCTCTCCTTCCAATATTATTGCTACTACCAGTGGTATTGCACTAATTTTGTGTTACAGGTCTGAAACTTATTAATTATGTAAAAGAAACTGAATCTGCAAGTTGCAGATTTTTTTTTTTTTAAGGCATTAAATGCTCCTTTTGCTTGACCGGAGAGGAAGTTAAATACTCTTGGAACCTTGAAGAATATTGACTCACACACTAAAGCTAGACTTCTTATATTAACATTTTAAGCACATTTGTGTTCCTGCTGCAAGACCAGAGTCACGACAGATAGCCTGAAAAAGTGTTCTTTGATAGATCATCCCAGATGATATATTCCCAAAATACCAAGCAAAGGTCAGAGACCAAGAAACTCCTATTCTGCACCCTTTGTTAAGTCATCTTTAATTTCATCAGGAGTTTAGTTTAAGCAAGAAAACAAAGATGATATTGGAAAAGAAAAAAAAGTCAAAGTGGCATATAGGGACTGTATCTTCTCGTAGCCTGCTTGTCGCATTTTGCCTAGCATACTGGGGACTGAAATACATCAATAGCATTGTGTTGCATATTCATGCAAAACTTGCCATGAATGCAGGAATATATTCTATTCATTTTGCATAGAAAGAAAATCTGAACTACCCTTGTTACCTGCTGTTCTGATATACAAGATTACTGAAAAATATCAGCACACTCAGAAATTTAATTTTTAATGAGATTTTAATCTTATAGTTTACCACATAATAACATATTCATTACAAATGAAAAGGAATTTGCTAGAATGACAACTAAAAGATTGCCTTGTGTTCATACTGACCAGAAGATTAAAGTACAGTATTTTGGTGCATAATAGTACAATTGTCTGTTACACCAATAAAAGGATGGAAACATTGAAAATTTCAGCATAATGCCTACTGCTTAAGGTAAAAAAAACCTGTATAAATGGAACTGACATTGCACTATTAAAAGGAGACATGAGAAGCTTTGGTGATATATTATGATTGTACAATATCTATCAGAACACCCAAAGGCAAGACATATGCTAGTAACTAAATGATATTTCTGCTCAATGAGGAAAATAAAATAAGACTCACCAAGAATAACAGAAATATTAAAAATTCCACAGTAAGTCACAACACATCTCTTCGCCAGTTAATATTTTTTTAATTAAAGTGAGCATAAATACAGCTATAAGGAATAATTATTGAATGAGTAATGTCAGATATTTCTGAACATAATTCTACTGAGCTAAATTTATCATATTATTTTGCCTTTGATAAGATGCTAAGAAAGAACCTTACCATCCCATATAAGCATAAAACTAAAAAAGGCCTTGAGAAGTTTAAATTCTTCCCAAATTACATTAATAATAGGAGCTTCTCAACTACCCTGAACAGCAAATAGAACTATTAATCTCAGTGGCTGACAGCATATATTTCACCCAAGATTTAACATCCAGAGAGACAGGGCCACATGGACTTGCTGTTGTAAGTGACCTTGTTACTATTCTACACTTAATTGTACGGAAAGATATTTTCCTTGGAATGGATATCTTTTCTTTTAATGTTTTTCTTTTTTTTTTTTTTTTTTTTTTTTTTAATAAGTAATCTCATAATAAACCAATTGATTAAAACAGAGAGGTTTTAGGTGTATTACATTGCTACTATTCTCAGAGCAACATAAAATTAATCATGATGTAGCTGAATTAGAAGTGTGGCCAACTTGACACCATCAAAGTCAAAAGGGAACCAGGCAGTTTTCACAAATGGAGCATCTCAGCACAAGCAGAAGGATTTAGTGTAGCTAAATTAACAACATATACCTGAGCCATTCTAGCCATACTGCCCATTTACCAGGATATAGGAAAAGCACCATTTCGGCTGCAGTTATTCACACCACAGAGCAACTTATGACATTATGGGCAATGAATATGGAGGATTTCAGCTCATCTGGTGTTAATTATAATTACTTTGTTGTAGCTTTTCAAACATTTTCCAAATCTTTAAGAACAAGCGCTGTATTAGCAGGAGTACAAAGAGGTCAAGTAATGTTAAGTGATACAAAATGAAACAGCAATTGAGAGGAAAGTAGCCACAATGTATCCTAGTCTGCTTCAAGTATTCTACTCATTGATATCATGTTAACATTCACTACAAAACACTATTAAGACTTCAAATGGCAATACTATATTCCAGTCAGCTAACATTTTGCTGTATCATAGACAAAAATGGACAGCAACACTTTTAGCAAGCCCTGTCGTACAAACAAGTTTCTTCCTCCCAAGACTCCTGTCCTGAAGTGAACCTTGCCATCCTGACGAGCACAAGTTTACTTTCCAGCCAGTTTACATTGATCAGCTTCTCTTCCAGTGTTTCTCTAAATTCTCTTCCACTGCCTGATGCCCTTGAAGAATGGCTCAAGCTTTTACTAAAACAAAAGAAATCTTTTGCTCAAAGTCTTTTTTTTTTTTTTTTTTTCTTCTTTTTTTCTCTTGAAAATCCTACCAACACTCTGCTGGCTTCATCCTTACTTCATCATTCCTCAGCATGAGAGACGGAAACTTACAAAGTACCCCAGATTAGATCAGTAATTTTCTGGTATCATTCAACTGTAACTCACCTTGTCCTTAAAGAGTAAGATCAACGTGATGGGCCCTGCAGTGTAAAGGGCCCCACGGGATCACTCATGAGCACCCTGTGACTCACTACAGCAGCCCTGTGGCGCTGTCCTGGTGCCGGCACCAGGTCCCTGCTCCCTACACCCAATTCTTCCGAGCATCACCTGAGCCCAAGGCCACTGACAGCAGCCTGGGCCCGCTGAAACTGAGGCTGCTCGAGGCAGAGGCAAAGGGGAGGGGAAACAAGTAAAATACAAATGAAGAGTAACAATAATACTAATAAGGATTGTTCAGCCCCAGAGGTGTGGTGTTGATCAATAATTCAACTGTGGGAGCAAGTACCCAAAAGCGCAGTGCCGGGAAGTGGCCACTGAGCCGTGCCCGGAGCTTCCCGGC
>JANRGW010011477.1:0-26087 GCA_024733675.1 Psilopsiagon aymara | reverse complement strand
TGGCTCTCCAGCCCTACTGTGTACGTAGCAGCCACTGCAGTTCTACTGCCCGGTGCGACCGTCACACAGCTGTGACCGTGCCAATGGAGCTGAGCAACCTACGTCCCAGTAACTGTCGCAGGGCTGTAACCACAACACAGAGCTGAGTTCCCTACACCCTGGGAACTGTTGCCGGGCTGTAACCACAGCAACGGAGCAAGAGCAGCCTGTCCCTGCCCAGACACGGCCCTTTGCAAATGCCAGTTAGTCAGGCAGGAAACAGCCGTGCAGGGAGGTACGCTCCTCTTGACATGGGCAAGAACCAACCATCTCCCAATACTGATACTTGTTTTGATGTTCACCATATGTCAGTGGGGCTGATCTATTGCTCACTATGTGTAGGTGATGCCCAGCAAGAGCTTTTCTGTCCTGCTGTGGGAGGAGGCGATTTGTGTTTTTTCATTTTGGGAGCTGGGCTCTTGTATGCAGGCTCTCCATGATATAGTTCCTAGAAGCTCGGCTCATAGCCCTGTCTGGTAAGCACATGAGGACAGGACAGGGGCAGGAGGTGGATGAGTGACGGTAAAGCACAGTGCCATTGCCGAAGAACGTGCCTGTGGGGCTCTTGGTTCTGGGAAGCTCCCTTAGGCGTCTTCATTGGCACATTACGCTCCTTCTGGTGCTTTCCCTGCTTACCCTCTTCCCTGACAGAGCATGAGGCTCAGAAAGTGCTTTGCGAGACCAAATATCACTAAGCCATAACTAAAAACATTGGTGTTATCAGCGCTGTTCCCAGGCCACAAGTCTAAAACACAATGTGCACCAGCTTCCAAGATGGAGAAAAATGACTGCTACTGCTGAACCCATGACAGGGAGAAAAATATTAGTAAAAAAGTTTCCCCTGGGAATTAGACATACTATTTGGATACAACTCCAGTATTACTCTGCTTTGCAGCTCAGACATAATACAAACCATGTACCTGAGAAATCAGCATGCATAAACTGCTTATCCAACACATGCAATTCTAAACAAAGTTCTTTTAAATATCAACTTGTATAAAACATGACAGCTGGCTGAGATCTCTTATAAAAATACAGGGATCGTACTTACAATAGTGAGATAAATAAAAAGAAGTTACTATTAGCTGACTATGAAAGATCAATATAGCAATTTCCTGTACATTTGCTCTGGTTTATAAAATAAAACCAACAGGTGCCTTAAGCTGTTTTAAATGAAAGACCTCTTGTTTACATGAATCATTATGCAACACATACAGTTCTTGTCTCGGAATTAAAATGTGAATGGAAGGTCAAAATGAAGAGAAGTTAAAATATAGATACTTTGATGAATCAGTGTAATATTACATTTTAACTGTATTCCCAGAACAGCACATGAGACTACTTTCTAAATTTCATTTTTTACTAGCTTCCAAAAGGGAAATTCACTACTAATAAAGACTGTGGTCCTCAAACTAATGTGAAGATTGTGCTGCTCTGGTTCATCTTAGATAAATGTAAATATGCTCTTAGATATCCACTACAGTTCCTCTCTAAATGGAAGCATCACAGAAAAAAGAAAAATTCGGAGATGAAGGAGGAGTAGTGATATTTCTAAGCCCTAATGTGTTTGTAGAGGGCATAGGAATAATTTCTCTAGATCACAATAAAAATACCTCAAGGTTAAGTGAATCACAGGCCATGAATAATTTATCTGAAACATAGATTTTCTCATCACAAATGCAGAAACAGATGTATTTCTGTGTATAATATTTGCATTTACTGTGTAAATATAGTTTTGAAGCACCATAGGTTGCCTATGACCTTTTGAAAATGCAGGTTTCTTGCCACATTGTTGTCAGTCAAACAAGGTACATCCTTGTTGGTAAGCCAGTTATATAAGCAGAACTGTTTCCTGAGTAAGTGTTTACATTTGTAAATTTAAGCTTTGCTTTGGCAGGCTGTTGCCTACTGTAAGCTGAACAAAGTTCCAATGCACTTATAAAACTCAATGCTTCAAGTAGTCACCAAAAGCAAGCAAAGAAATTGAGCACAACGAAATGACACTTGTTAAATACCCAATTACTTTGTACAATGCTTTCTATGCTCTAGGAATTAAGAAAGAAATAGCCTAAAGTACGCTACTTAGTGCGACATTAAACCTGTTTCAAAGCATTTACTGCTCCCAGAAAGTTATGTAGAGGCCCACATATTCCAACATGCCAAAGCACAACATTTAAAAGCCAACAGAAAATTAGCTAATGCATCTGATTTTGGCTCCATTTTAAATTGTCACACTGGATTAAAAATGAGCAAAAGCAACAAATCCTCTAAGGTTAATAGCCATGCAACTATATAGCCACTTCTGAAACAGATGCTTGTCCTCTTCTCATTTGGCACTGTAGAAAACAACCTGGCTAGAACAAAGTTAAACCTCCTAATACTCCTACTCTCCCCAGCAAAGCCACAGGTATCATAACACTGCTTTGCTATTTGTTAGTATGATATGCAGCATAATTTTTCATTTTATTAGAATTTTTGCTATTTGTTCTCCCAGCGCAAACTGCTAAGACAGATAAAGAAAAGCAATGGCTTGGCTGGGGCTTGGTAGCATTCCCCTCCATGTGCTCTAATGAAACACAGAAATTAACAGTCCTCTCACAAAAAAAAAAAAAAAACAAATGGAGACAGATCCAGGCGAGCACATTCACCTTCCTTCGGCTCCCACATCCTCACCCACTGGAACCTGGGCAACTCCCAAGGTTTCATACACTTCACCCAGGCAGCATCCAGGCACATTTCCCACTAGCGTGAAAGAAGGAATCATTCCTACTCTCAGCCACCTGGAGCAAAGGTCAAGCCCAGCCGTCTGGGCAGGGTGGGGTGGTAATTAGAATTTAAATGAGGACAGCTGGTAGCAGGGTGCTACTTCCTTACACTTAAGCATGAAAAGAAAGTCATTTGTATCTTTTTCAAACTACAAGTTTGCAGTGGTTGCAGGTTGGCAGCATTGGCTCATTCGGGCCAGCCTGGACAACTCAGTACTAATTTACATTTCGGAAAGCTGCTCAGAGAATTGGTGAATAGTAGAGGGGCGTGTTGCCTTTAGTTTGGTTCTGCAGTAGAGGTTTTTGTGATGGACTCAGAAGCCACACTCTTGAAAGTAGAGAAGTAATGCTTGTCCCTACCACAAATAGCATGGGGAGTAATGATTACCAGATAATAGATGGGGTAGCCTTTCAGGCCTGCTGTGCTCCTGGGATGTAGTCAGAGGTAAGGAACTTTGTGAGCTGAGGTAGAGTAGGGAGGGGAACGACTATAGTTTCCTTACCTGATGTGGTGGAAGGGTGTACTGGGAGAGAGCAGACCACAAAAAATGAGGTGTGAGCTGGTTGGGAGCTCCTGTGGTGGTGAGAATGATTGTGGGTCTTCTGAGCAGCCTTCTGGCTGTATCTCTGCTCTTGGTAAAATCACTGATTAACTCCTAAACTATTGATGAAGAGACCTGGGCTGTTAGGATCCTTTGATATGGCTTGTGACTGGTTTTGTAGAGATGTAGGTGCAGGGGTTAGTTGTTACTCTGAGTTGTTTCCAGAATTGTCTTATAGGAGTGTGTAAGTGCTGTAAGCTAATTAACCATATTTACCAGCAAAATGATGTGGGTAAATCTAACAATAGCATTAGGCATGTTTGTATTTATTTTCACAGCATCTAAATAGTGTTAGTCTAAGAATTGTTGCTACTAATTATTCTGTAATCATATCTATGAAAGTAAGTGCTCTGTAGGAACTGTTATCTGTAATGTTTTGACAAAATAGGTTATAAAGGCTATACATATAGTTTACTTACAACCAGACTGATTCTGCTGTTGCAACGTGGTACATTTAAATCTCAGCTTGGGGGTGGAAAGTGTTATGATGAGGCTTGTCAAATCCTTGTGCTTTTCTTTCATCTTCTTTCTTTTACCCTGGAGGTGTATTATATGCATAATTAACAAAGCCAGAATTTGGCTTAGTATCTTTTGAGCTACCTTCTGAGTTCTGGTAAAGATCTGGCATTTTTATTATACTTTTTCTTGGGGTTTTGCCTACTTGCACTTTTAGTTGTGTTTTTTGAATGTTCAGTGCCTAAAGTTAAGAACGTGTTATTGTGAGATGTGGAAGTTCTTTGTGGGCCCCTGAGCCATGAAATCGAGCTAAAATCCATACCTAGCCCTTACTTCTAACTGGGCAGCTTGTAGAGTTGCATTTGCTGCCTCATTAAAGTGGCTTTGATTTGATCATTTTCTTACAGTATGTTACTGCAACCTTGTTTTCAATAATTTACAATTTTCAGTGGAACAAAAACATTTCAGTTATTTATGATATTAATTGAAAGGTTTTATTAGCCTACTTTTCATTGTTAATGATAAATACTGTTGTATAACTTGTTTGCCCTGTGAAAGGAAAAAGCTTTGAGGAAATATAGTCTGAAAAGTGCTTTAATCGGTAATTTAAATGCAAACAAAATATTCCTTAGTGTTTTGAAAGGAAAAATTTTTTCCAATTCAAGGGAAAAAGGGTAATGCTAAAAATCACTAAATGACATGAAGATTTATCTTGCCTTTGTATTAATGTGAACAGCAACTATAGCATAATAATTTCTGCTATATCAGAAACATAACATAGATGTTTACAGAAATGGGTATAAAACAGACCTCTGGCTCTCATGCTAAACTGCCTTACATGCCTTTGTGTGCAAATGACTGATTGTTAAATAAATAAGATTGCTTATAGACAGCAATTAATGCTGGAACAACACCAGATGTGCTCTGAAATCTTGTAAGATAAATACACAAATCAATTAAAGATATTTGTTTTGATGCATCCAGTCCTCGAATATGAATATTAATAAAACCTTATTAAAATGTACCAAAGCATCCACAAACATATGTTTCAAATGCTATTGAAAAAAATCCCGAGTTAAAATGTTGCTCTGCAGAATTCTCTTTCTGCCTTTCAATTACAGAAAGGAATATTCTCTTCCTCCTGGTTGGTTTGGTTTGGGTCTTTCTAGACCTTAACTTGGACTGATAGTTGCTGTGCTTTCCTGTTTGGGTCTGCAGAGTTATGCATTTCTTTGTGTCATGGTATAAACCCAGCAGAAAATCAGCTGCACAGTTAGTTATCTCCCCCCCTTCCTCCCCCCTGCTTCCAGAGGGATGGGGAGGAGAATCAAAAGAATGTAACTCCCACACGTTGAGATAAGAGCAGTCCAGTAACTGAGGTGTAACACAAACCACTGCTGCTACCACCAATAATAGTAATGATAAGAGAAACAAGGGAAGCGAATACAACTGCTCACCATCTGCTGGCTGATACCCAGGCCAACCGAGCAGTGAACTAACTCTTCTAGGTCCCTCCCCCCAGATTTTACATCCTGGGCATGACATGCTGTGATATGGAATGCCACTTTGGCTGCTTTGGATCAGGTGTCCTGTCTCTGCTTCCTCTCAGCTTCCCCTCCTTCTGAGCACAGCATGAGGCTCAGAAAGTCCTTGGTCAGACTAAACATTAGTGAGCAGCAACTGAAAACATCGGTGTTATCAGCACTGTTCCCAGCCCAAAAGTCAAAAAGATAGCACTGCACCAGCTACTAAGAAGGAAAAAAAAGACTGCTACTGCTGAACCCAGGACACTTTGTGATAATCATTTGCCTGTAACTGAGGAAATAACCTGCAAAGCAGTTAGGAAAATAAAACCCGGATCTTCTGAAAACATAGCATTTGTCTTCCTCACACACACCCACCACCACCCACCCACCCATGGTACTAATGCTAGCATCTTTAAGCACAAAGGGAAGACATAGGAGAGAAGAAAAATACCGTGCTTTGTCTTCAAAACATGTTTTTGTGTTCAAAAGCAGTGCACATGTTGCTGCACTTAACACAGTGATGAAATGCTTGTGTCACCAGTTGTCACAGCTCAATGCGTTGTTAAACACAGTCACAATTGTAATGCATGTAGAGCACCAGTAACTGCTTTGCCCCTTTTCTTACTTGTAATCAGTATGAAATCAGAGCCCATCTGTGACCTCAGACTTGCTATTTAACCTGAAAGCATAACTTCACTCCAGCTAGAAGGCTTTAGATTATCTTTCAAATAAGAAAGATACAAGAATTTTTGTGACGTGACATGTCTTCCATTGGAAACAAACTTTTTTATTTAACAAAAAGATGCCTGTTTGCTTTAATCAACTTTCATCATTAACCAGCACATACATGAGTTCAAAGTATGCTCCCTGAAAAAGAATGGTCTCTTTTGGACAGGAAATTTTGCCATGGTAGTCATTGTGGTTTGAAATTGGATGTCTTCTGTTTGCTTTTCTTTACTGTTAAAGTGTCATGTATCTGCCAGGACTGAGTCCAATCAGTCCAACACAATTGCAGCTTTTTCATGGAAAGCTGAAGCTTTAGGTTGAAACATTTGTTTTTAATAAAAGTTTAGGAAATGGTCTAGTCTTGTTTTGAGTGTGAAGCAAGCTGTCTTGTATTGTGATGCCAGATTGTTTCTGAATGTTCTGGCTCTGCAAGGTTTTAGTTGAGATTACTTGGTTTTGTTTTACAGTAGTGCACAGTCTATGTGGGGGTTTTTTGCAGCCAAGATGCTTATTTATACCTGTTGCTGTGTTCATGTTGCTTACTTCTTGCTGTGCAAGGTTACAGAAATTACATTTCCTTTTGCCTTTAGCAATGTAACAAGTTCTAATATAAAGCTACTTGAAATCTTCTTTATTTTGTTGACCTGTACTTGACTATAAAGTAAAAAAAAAAAAAAAAAAAAAAAAAAAGAACCAATGCCATTTGAAAATATCAGTGTTAGCATTTTTTCTGGCTCATGTGGAAATTCCTAATACCTTCATAAAGGGAAAAGCAGAAAGAAAAAACATGCATATTAGATCATGTCCACCTGTGGGGTTATTGCTTTGAGCTCCAGAGAACCCTGAGGTAAAATCTGCAGGGTTTAGTCCCTTAGTCTTTCTTAAATGCTAGTATCTCTAAGAACAAAGTACGGCAGCAGCTCTTTTACCATGTGTTCATCTTCTGTATCTTCTTAGTGTTGGAGCCTGTGTCATCTACAGCTGCCATGATATGGGCTATACATTTGTTCAAGTAGCTTTATGAATCTGAGTGCATTTTATATATAATTAGCCTGTCTCAAAGCAGAATATTTTACCTTCTACCTAACTTAAATACTGAGTTTTAAGCATCTTAGTTTATGTTTAAGTGAATCCTACTCCATTTTTCTAACCAAATGTTAATCCTGACACAGATGTAGCGTTTGCAATTGCAGTAATTTGACTAGATATTGTTGCAACTTTATACTTCACTGTAAAGCTACATCACCATTAATCACAGAAATTTTAAGAAATCAGCTCAAAATAAATGATTGCTAGAGCATTTAAACTTTGTGGGATAGCCTGTCATCAAAAACCACTATAGTGGTGTTGGAAATTAAAACAATGAAGCTCTAGTTGCTATTTCTTTTCCCTACAAATCCTGTGAGCAAGATTTCTCCAAATCCATGAGGTTATGTAAGGTCAAAGTGAGCCACTGCTTAAAAGGACTTGCCTCTGTGTCTGTGTTTGTCACTGTGTTTTGCAAGTGGTAATGCTTGGGAAGCTCTCTGCCTTTCTTTGTCGTAAAGCAGATTAACATTCTGTTTGGCCACCTCCACAGGCCTTCATGTTCTAAATCATAATTCATATTGCTGAAGCAATTAAAGCACTTTATAAGCAACACCAGGAATTTTCCAGTGAAAACAAAAGCACCTTGTTATACTATAAAGAAGTTAGCCCAGAGAGCACTTAAATCTATTTACATTCTAACCATAACTAGGGACATAGAATAAAAAGAGTTCAGAACAATGGCCTTGTCTTGAGGACAGCTTCTGCTGATTTAACCATCTGTGCATCTGGCTCAGAGTAGGTCTGCAGTTGCAGCAGAGCTGTGTTCAATTCCAGGGTTACCTACTCTTTCCTGCCAAAGACACAGGACTTCTGGCCATTTGACAGGGAATGCCTGACTCGGGAATGAACATGCTGATATGTGGAATGCTCTGTGGCAGCAAGTAGTGCCAGGAATTTTTCATACAAATTTCACATCTTCAGCAACCTGCACGAAGCAGTTTCTCCTGTATGCACCAAGTGAGAAAACAGCTCCAACTCAGCAGCTCTGTAATTTCTACAAGTAATGGAAAGTTTCACTTTGGGGCATGTGGTATGTTCTTATCTTACTGCTGCCCTGTGTGCAGTGCATGACAGAGACTGAAACAGGCAGTGTTTCTGTACTAGGATGGTCATCAGTGATCAAATCAATTCAAAATGAAAGGACACACCAAATGACAAAGTATGTTTTGATGTAGGTGATGAAACAAGCTATAGGTTCTCTAAATTGCCATAATGAAAAACAGGTAATTCCAAAACATGCTATACTGGTGCATACGTTTCTCCCTTTTTACGCATGACCCAACCCCCCTGACAGAATTTCAAATAGAAACTAGAACAAAATTGGCATATATTTCATACACACTGATTTTGCAAATGTGTTGTCTGCACTTAGTTGTAGATATATTGGTTTTGCCTTATAATTGTGTACTTTTGACATGACTTATCGAAAACATGGAATTTACTTTTTTTTTTTTACTCAAGGAGCAAACAAAACTTGTTTGCAATTTTTCCTGAGATGACTAAAAGGGGTTGCCATGGAAATTATTTCAGTTGGTGATTCATTACATCAGCAAATACTTAATTTGAGATATTTATTTCTATCTTTAGATAGAAAGAATTAGAAACTTGCGAAGAGTATCAAGAGTATTGTATTCTCTTTTCATAGACTTCCTAAGGAAGTAACAGGTTAGCAGTGCAGTTGGGTTTTGCACTGAGGAAAAAAGTGCCTCTGCATTCATGTTGTTATTCTGCATTGAACCAAATTCCACACTGTATAGCTGCCTTCAGACCTCATTTTACAGTACCTGTAGTATCTATCCTACAACTCTTCTGAAGGAGATATATTTTTCCTCATTATTTTTTGAAAGAAAATAGTTAAATTATATTGTAGCATCTCTGAAGCTTGAGGTCGTTCATGTCGCAGACAGAACTTTGTAGCTAAAATCCTTGTTTCATTAAAAAAGGGGCTTGTGCAGTGGTGGGACAAAAGTGATATGCTTCCAGCAATATGCAGCAAATTCCCAGCTTTCTTGCCCTACCATTTCATGTAATATTGGTTTAAGAAATATATTCATATTAAATGTTTAATCTTTGACCCTGTGTTTAAAAAAAAAAGAACTCAATGTTTGAGAGCTCAGATTGCAGCCTGGAGCCACATTCCTCATGCAGCCAGTGTACTACCTTACTCAAGAACAAAGCTTCATGGCAATAGCAATATCGCAGATTATTTCCAATGAGTTCATTGCAAATTGCTTTTGTCTGTTCACAATGCTATGACAGAATAATCATTCTCACTTCTGCAGCTAACTTGGGGCTTTCAAAAACTTTATGTCCATTTACAGGTTTCTAAAATCCTACCTTTCAAATTCTAAGTTGCCCTCAATCAAGAAGAGCAATTTTAGTTGACAATTTAGGGTTTTTTTTAATTAAACAAATTTTAAGCTTTCATTACTGGTTAAATAGAAATTTAATATTTCCAGCAGAGAGAAAAAGGAGTACTACTAAGGAGAGCATTGTAAGCATAGCTTTAAAATGGATCAATTTTCTCCTCTGTCTGTGGCTATGAGAAGAATTGATTTTAAATAAGGTCATTTAAAATGAAGAGACGTTTATAACTTCACCAGAAAATGCAGAGTGCTGTTAAAACAATAATTGCAATATTTGCCTTAAAGTTCAATTGTAAAACCAAGCATCAGCATTTTATTTTCATTAGAAACTTCATTTTTAAAGAAATTTTTTTTAAAAGAATATGGTGTCCTCATGTGCACTGTTTGTTTTATTTACATAATACTACCTATAATAGAAATATGTATAACTTTCCTGTATTATAAAGCTGGACTTTAAAGGAAAATCCAGGTATACATCCCTTTCATCAGACTTCAATTCAACTTTGCAGCAGGTGGGCTCCATTAAAAACTGTGCTGGTGGCGTGCTAATTTTTGCTGCATATATCAACTCTAGGAATCTCAATATCCTTGTTAATATAGAAAGTAGTATTTTCCTGAAAGAATCAGGGGATTATTTGTGTAAGTATTTCTGCATAAGGTAGCCAATGTATAGTTGGTTTATTTGTTTATTCTTTGCTTCTATATATGCAGTCTAAGAGCATTTAAATCTATGGACTATTTTTTTTCCCAAGTTATGCTGATGTTTTATCTTTCTGAAAGAAGCAATTATGTGGCAGTACTTAAAAGAAAAAAATCACCTCCAAACAAGCAAACAAAAAAAAAAAGGCACACAAAAACCCCCAAAACAAACTCTGCATTTTTAAAAAGCCTGTTTTTTTTAATGCAGCCTATTAATTCTAAAAAGCTGTGGAGTTTTAACCTGCAATCCCAACAAAAGCTGTAATTTTAATTGTAATTTGCAGAATGTCTTTAGGGTGGATAAATATACTGGCTTTTCAAAGTCTAAGGGTCTTCAAGAGGAAAAAAAAGCAGCTCAACTGCCACAGTGGAGGAATAGTACCCGTTGTAACTGTAACGGCATTACATTTTGGTGGCTTATTTTTGTTGTCTGTAGTCAAGGCTTTTTTTTCTTTACTGACAAAATTGCACTGTTTTAGCCAACATAATTTAAAAAAAAAAAATTTACTAGCAGATTATTCCATTTAAAGCTCACAATCAAGATGCATCCTACAAGGCTGAATCAAATACTGGTAATATGAGTACCTATCTCTGTTTAGAGTGTCAGTCTTTAGAAAGGGCCTAATGAACATCAAGAAGAAGGTGAAGCTGTGTCCTGAAGCATGATTTTGGTAGCCGAGGGCAGAGTCACACCAGGTATAGACTGTCTTAATTGAAACCCAGAATTTTAAGAATTTTGGATAAGTGTCTGTTCTCCCCATTGCTCCTTATCTTAAAACACCCCAAACCACCAAAATACTCAACACTTAATTTTTCTTTGTTCAACATTTTTCATGAACTGACTTTTTCAAATAATTGACTGAGAGATCTGGCACATCAAATGGGCATACACGTGTCCTTCACCAGGACAAATTCATATCTGAACAAGAAAAGTGCAAGCAACAAAGCTGGGTAACAAAATGGCAAAAATTATGCTGCAATATTCACAGTTGGATTTTCTTATTTTATATTTGTCTGACTATCAGGTTAGTTTCCTTTTCCCCATTATAGGTAGGCTGCTTAATAAAAGCTCTTCAGTGCTCCAGAGTGGGTTTGGAGGAACTATTGCAATGAGTGTGGCCATATCTGATTGCTGGAAAAACTTCATGGATAATTTGCCTTTTCAATGATTAAAATCTTGAAATACCCTGAAAACCAAGAACCAACTTTTATTCACACCAGACTTTGGTTTGCTTTGAGTTGCTAATTGGGTTAATGCTGAGATATGACTATTCTAACCCTCAACATCCTTTTTTGACAATGTGCTTTGTCTGTGTTTATGTCCTAATCCTAGGCCACAAGCATTTTAGTGCTCTTTGCAGCTCATTACTCAGCATTCAGACATCAAGCCTTAATGAGGTCCTCTAAATTATGCTGTAAAATGTAAGTAAGAGTAACAGACCTAGACTTCTTTGTAAGTATGCTTTGCTTCCTTCTCTCCTAACAGAGGAGAGAAAAAGTTTACCACCTGGATTTTAATGCATTTACTAGCTTACAAAAGGTGGCCTTTAGTGTTCATCAGAGGCAATTTTTCTGGTTTTGTTTGCTTCTTTTTAATGTTGCCATTTACAAAGAGGTAAGCAGTTTGTAAATGTAAATGCATAGGGTTTTTTAGAATTCTTACATAACCAAAGCTTCTCAAATCATTGCCGGTCATTAAAAATTAATGCTGTGTGAAATTCAGTGATCAGTGTATCTCATTTGACAAACGTCTTTTTGTACGAGATTTAACTCTTGCCTCTTACTAGTATTCAGGTGGAATCATTACTGAAGTATTCCAAATATGTATTCTAAATAAAGCTTTTAATAGCTTCCTCTGGCTTTTAAGTTTATACTTTTTAAATTACTCAAAGGTGGCTCTGTTGTGTGATGGCATGTGTTGCAATGTCTGTTTATATAATGTTTTTCTTTCATTCTGTTCTAGGGTTTGTTTTCTCTTTTTGATGCAATATAACTTTTTTTTTAGTTGTTTATAAAATGGAAAGGTTTCTTTTGTTTGGCCACAATTTAAATAGGACACTTGAAAAGAACAATGTGAAACCTTTTATTGTTTAAGTGTTTCTTAATATGGAAGTCTAATATCGATCATATTTTGTGCAGCAGTAGTCTCATTAGTTCTGTCTCTTGTTCCAGCTAGATCAAGCTACCTTCATACCTTGCCGTAATAAGCTGTGGCTTTATTAAGCCTTGCTACATAGTCTTCAGCTTACCTCTTAAAGACATTATCAGGCTCACTCCATCATAGATATTTTCTTTAACAAATAATATTGGCATTATATTGCAGCTGAAAATAATGTATAACACTCCATCTCGATCTCTTCAATTTCTTGTTTAGAACTGAAATAATGTTTTGCTTTAGGATGGGATCTTATTAAAAGAGTTTATGGGCAGATCATTCTACTTTACCAGATTCTGCGGGATTCGAGGTATCTCTCCATTGCAGACTTCCTATGCAGAGTATACTCAGTTCAGGATTTGATTCCCATATTTCTGGCACTACAAAAACAAATGCTGTTCCAGAATCTTACTATGAGCTTAGAATAAATATTCATTAACTAGGCAAGCAATGAATTTATTTTTCTTAGTTTTCTCAATTTTCCATATATCTGAAAAATGATTTTTCCATGTAATGCTCGTAGGTATCCATCCATTTATTATTAACTGTGTCAAGCTGGATGGTGACCTCAGTTTGAACCTCAATGGAAAAGATTAAATAGAAGAAATGTTACTCAAAAGACAGTCTTGGTAGATGTATAACTGAATGTACATACAGAGAAAATTACCCTCACAAGTTCAAGTCATTTTTTAAGCATATTATGGTTCAGCATGGGTATGCTGAGATTCTTACTCTTGGGCTACAGCAATCCCGTCAGAGTAGCTGTATTGGACTGATAAATGAGCACAGAGCTTTGGTATTTCAATTAATGTTTTTGAGTGACTTTGTGTGTGTGTATACATATATAGAAAGATATATACATATGCAAATGTACATACACATTTGTAAATAAGTTTGAAAAATTCATAGGACCATAGAATGGCTAGGGTTGGGAAGAACCTTAAAGATCATCCTTTTGATCAAATTATATGTGTATTGACACAAGTATACAGGCACCATAGCACAAGAATGCATTTAGTTGTAATAAACATTCAGAACTAAGGGTTCCAGCTCTTCATTATGTTACCAGTTCTGCCCACAAACAATGGGTGGATTTTGGCAGTCTGGCTTCCATGTGTAATCACTCAGTCATTTTAACCATAATTGATAATGAATGTTACACTGTAGGTGAAAATTAGAAGCTATTTTTCAACATTTGGTTTTTAAATTCTATGATTTATCTCCCGTTTTAAATTGACTTTTTCTTTTCATCTATTGAAGAAATGAGTAGGAATGTGTTTTCTAATCACTGGTCTGTCATTATTATTTTTCCTCCAATCAGCTGTATTTTTTCCCTTTGCAATGAGTAACAAGGCTTTTTTTAGCTTGTCTTACAAACATACACTTGCAGATGCACTTACACTTCTAATCCGTTACAAAAAATAAGCTTCCTAGTTCCATTTATCCAATAATAGAAGCTTTCAGATGGCATGCCTGGGTAGTTAATTTGACTATTCTTGACTATCTAGGCTGTCTGTCAGAGAGATTCATCAGTATTTCTGTCTACATCTGAATGCCACATGGTCAGAATTGTTTTTCATCCTAAGAGAACGTAAACAGTTTTTTTTCTTTCTCTACATGAAGTATGTATTGACTGCTAGCAGTGATGCCCACTGACGTGGTAACTTCTTTCATGAGCAAGAGCACAACCTGCTGCTTGAGCTTGATCAGACTGTATGTTTTGAAGGCTAAGTTCTGCCCATGGTTAAGGCATTTCTGATTGAACTGGACTTTGGCAATCGAAAGCTCCATGATTCAATCTATCTTATGATACTACTGCACTTTGTAGAGAGAATGTGCCAAGAAATCTTGTGCTCTGCTGCCTGTACACAGAGTGCATTACGAGTTTAAGGAATCTTTGTTTTGTCATCTTGCATCTTGTAAGATCATACACCATGTAGCAATGAAAAATGAGCATCCTTTATGAGATATTTGCTGGTAAGATCATTCACTGCAGAATGATCTGCCACATTGGTATCACTTTCTTTAGTTTGTCCAGGCTGCTGCATGTTCTTGTTTATTCTTTCTTCTTCTACAACTGATTTGTGTTTTGGAGTTTGCTTCTACAGAGATCTCATATACTTCAGCTGGGTTTTGTTTAGTAGCTTAAAGTAGTGGGGCCAGTAGTGCCTAGAATCAGCTGAGAAGGTTTCTTTCTCCTTCTAAGCTTTAGAGATAAGCAGCACCTGTATTCTATCCACTCAATTTCTTTCATTGTTTTCTGGATCAAAATCTGTGCAACTGAAGGTCATTGAATTACTTCATGAATGAATGTTTCTTCAGTTGTTTCTTCTCACTTTGTTGCTGCTGTTATTGCTAAATGAAGCACTCTTCCCTTGCTTAAATTTGAAAATCTGTATCACAGCAGTTTGTAACATAACTAGAATTGGATTCCCTCAGATCTGGCTTTACAGATATATAGAATGGACTAGAATCGCCCAGTGTGGAAATAGTCAGTGGAGAATGCATAAGGAATCTCACAACTATACCTGTTATTATTGCTCATCTCCCAGTGTTTTGCATCACAGATGTAACTTTGCACTTGCACAGACCAAAATTTATCTTTTTCCAGAGCAACTGCTGTACAGGCCGACACCTCAAAGAAATTGTGATGTGCTGATGTCTTAAGGACTTCATTCTTAGGCATTTTGTGCCTGAGGCTAGTTTGTGTTTTTAAAATAACTGCCTGTATAGTTGTTAAACTGCACTGCAGGAGGGAGCAACAAGGAGAGGGAGACTTCACGGGAGACGATGTGAGATCTTGTCAAAATTCTATTTTTGTGTGCAATTCTCCAGACAGAATTCTGTTGCACTATTGGAGTGCACCCTTCTGTTCCAGTATAGACTAGTTCCTGTGTCTTCACTGATAGGTATGAACAGACTAACATTTATAGTTAACACTTTCAAGTTAGCATTAGGATAGTTTTCAAAGAAAAACAATATTTTTTTTTCACTTGTTAAAAATAAAAAAAAAAAATCCTCTTTTTTCTCTTTTATCATTGATATAGAATATCTTACAATATAACACAATGCCTCTGGATATATCCAGACTTCTTAGGTGCTCTGGTAATTAGGAACTATAAATTATTCCAGTTAGGATCTCACAATATACAGATGAGATGATAAGAGGTGCTAGACAGGCTCTACTAGCAAAAATAAGAAAAAAGTTGATGACAACAGTATATCACTGGTACCTTTGACACAGACAAACTGTTATATGAGAGGGAACCACAGTGATACTGATGATAATAGGACCATTGCTAGCTTGCTGACAGTCACGTGTCAGATAGCTCTGAGTTAAAGATCTCTACATGCTGAGCTTTTCGCATTGTTGTGAATAAGAAAATTGATGGATTTTCAAACCAAGTCAACCTGTCATCATTTTTTTCATCTTTTTATCTTTCAGAATAGTGGTGCTAAATGCTACTGAGAGTTCAGCAGTGCTGATTGAAGTCTTACAGTGTTCAGCTGGTAGCATCTATAAGGCAGCTTGGTTATTGACTTAACCACAAGTCAGCATTGCTAGGCTTCAATACAGGTTCTGGCCTAATGTGTTTAAACTTTAACTACAGCTCTCTGTTCTCTCCAGAAAACTTCTGAGGTAGTGGAGTGGTTTATATTTTGCTCCCCTTAACAAATAGGCCATAAAGTCTTATTTTCTTCTAAACCTGAATATTAGTATGGCACAAATAATTTAGCTAATGGTACAATTAAGTGAAATCAAAGGAGACGCAAGCAGTCAGGAAGAACAGGAACAAAATGGTCATGTGTCGTGGTTTAAGCCTCAGTTTATATAGTGGGCATGATGTGCTGTGGTGTACCACTTTGTTCAATTTGGGTAAGGTGTCCTGTCTCTGCTTCCTCTCAACTTCCCCTGCTCCCTGGCAGAACATGAGACTCAGAAAGTCCTTGGTCAGAGTAAACATTACTGAGCAGCAGCTAAAAACATCAGTGTTACCAGTTCTGTTCCCAGGCTAAGAGTCAAAAAGACAGCACTGCACCAGCTGCTAAGAAGGAGAAAAATGATTGCTACTGCTGAACCCATCGCACAATCCAGAAGCTGTTTTTTCTTGCCTAAATTAAAACTGGGAGTTCAACAGGTCTTTTTCCTTTTACTGATCCTAATGCCTACATTCTTAAATAGCATATGGACCCCATAGCCATGCCTGCCTTTAATTCACCTACGTTTAGGCAAATGTATTTTCAGCTTTGGTCTAGGTCACTGTGAATTGTATCTGAAAAATCTTGAAATCTGTATTATGTAAATGGATGCAATAAGGGAAGTCTTGAAATCTGGATCTCAACTCCTTGAAAGCATATTTCTCAAGTGTTCCACAATTCAATAAAATTCTCTGTGCTGCTGACCACAAATTCAAACGCTGAGACACAGAGTGCAAGACCTAAGAGTAACAAGTTCATTTTCTTATTTCTTTTGACATAGACCAAACATCTAAAAAACTGTCTCTATCTGAACTATGAGGGATTGAGAGAGGGGTTTTATTATTCCTTTTTAAGGCGCTCGGACCTAGAGATACATACAAATACTATGAATAGGTAGGCAAATTAGTAGTCAAAGTACTATTACAAGATATCTGAAAAATAATGATAATAAAGTCCCTGACTGAACTAATAATAATCTGGTATCTTTCAGAATTTTCTCTTAAACTTTTTGATAGTATCTTATAGACTCAGGAACCTGTGATTGGTTAGTTTGATATGGGCTTATCTATGTTTTCATTGAATTAACAAATAAAAAAAGTGAAGTTTCTGCACACACTTCAAATAGCAATCCATTAAGGAAATGGAAGAAAAATCCAAACAGTTTTATGCAGCTTACTGTAACTGATAGTCCTTGGGAGAGGACCGAATAAATAATAGCAGACTAAATCACTTTGTAAACTTGGTTCAAGAAATTTCACAATGATAAAATAAATCTCATTTTCTCACAGATGATGGGTTGTCTTTTTGCCCTTGCTGGGGATGTAAGTCATTTAAGTACAGCAACAGTTAGCTTGCAGACTACCCAGAACAAACGGGCTTTGTTCTTACCTTTTAAGTCTGCACTTCGGTAGGGTAGATGTGCATGACGGAATTTTGATAAATGAATGTATAATAAAATGTGATTACACTTTATTTTTCCACAATATATTGTAATATCAAAAAGTGTAGCAGTTACTTTAACTTTGCTCTGCCAGGTATGCGTATAATTATTCTTCCTCCTTGACTTGTAGTGGTGACATGAAAACAGGAGTTAACTTTGGTATGAATTTCATCACCTAGCCATTCAACATGTTTTGTTCATTCAAAGTCTTTAACCATTTTGAAAATAAAATGCAGGAGGCAGGATTTCTTTGAAGCTTCTGTAGCTCTTATTACCCTCTACTGACCTTGCACCCAGGAACTGCATTCTTCCCTCCTTCTTAATGCTGCTTTTGTAGTACCATTTCATGGGGACTGTCACACACTGAGAACAGAAATATCTACATTCCTGTTTTATTTATAATTATGCACAAGTAAAATTTAAAACAATAAGTTGAGGACTGAGCAGATCACCAAAGCCAGAGAGATGGGTGTGGAAGCTGTTGATGTGTTAAGATGTTGCAGGAAGAGAAGGGCAGAGGGATATCAGGAAGTGATCACCAGGATGGTGGTCAGAGACAATGGAGGATAAAAATCAGATCTAAGCCTTTACTGACACCATAGTTGCATGAATGGCTAAATCTATAGAAGAGCAATGGTCTTGATACAGGGTTGAGAATCAAGTGTTAAGATATCAGGAGAAGGAGACTTGTGAGTTATAAAGGGTGACATCTGATTTTCTAAAGTAAAAGCATTGTCATGATGAACAGAAAAAGAGGAAACGTGAGACCAAGCCTAAAGAAAATAAATGGGTGGTAAGCAGATCAGCAAAATAATCTGGGAATTTAGGAAAAGAAGAAACCCTTCACTTAAGTAGGAGTTTAGCATGAGAATTAAAAGAAGGATGGGAAAAAAAATCATTGCCGTAAGAATCAGGCAATAGAAAAGGTATCTGATTAGAAGGAGATAAACTTGTATTCTGAGTGGGAGATGCAAAAAGCCTTGGGTCACAGATACACTGAGGAGTCCAAAGCAAAAGGAAGTGATACAGGTCAAGATGAGGAGAGACAACTGGAGAAGACTGTCAGGATAAATACTTTGTGATCTGTGTGACTTAATGTGATGTCGAATGAGATCAAATTCATTTTACTTCACTTTCATTTGTCCTTCATTTTAATTCCCTTCTTTACTCCCTGCTGCTTTTCAACAGATGCTTTTTCTTCTCATCTTGCTTTAGTCCAACACTTTATACTGGCTCAGCTAGAATCCCTTGTCCTGCAGTGTTCTTTGGTTGGGTTTTCTTTAAACTGTCCAACAAAACTTAATGTCATTTTATGATTTCACTTTGTAATTACAGTGGGTTTTTTTCTTTCTTTCTAGTGCAGAAAGAATTACCTTTTCCTTTGAGTAATAGTGAGATACTTAACTTTTTTATAAATCAAAGCAGGTATACAGAATAGTAGAAGGATCCAGAAACTGCTGTTAGCAGATATGGAAATCCAGAGTTTAAACATTAAGCAGTGTTTCTTTGGTAATAGCAAAACTCTTAACTTTTCATAAATCAAAGCCCTCCTCTCTAATATAAGTATCCTTTTCATAAACAAATTACTGTTGATATACAGTTAGTCTATTAAATGGCTTGCTTTAGCTCATTGACATCGTATGTTATGACAAATTATTTTTGTAAGAGACAAAGCTACTTTGTTAACTTCCCAAAATATAAGGCAATATTAATTACTGGCTTTTTCCTTACCAAAAAATAATCTATTGCACATTTTGTTGCAGTGAAGTCTTAGTTATGTTGGCTTCTGGCTTTGATTTCAGAAATTACTTTTCTGTACATATATATATACAATCTTGGGAAGTGCTGAGCAATTGTGACCTCTGCTGGAAGCCTTAAAATTGGTTCTGATGTGTAGTAACCACTGGACATTATCATTAGTGTTATTGTAGGCATTAATCTTCAGTGTGTTGGGCACTGTAAAAATGGATTAAAAGATTGCATTTACTCTGAGGAGTTTACAGAATAAATAGAAAAATAAATAATATAAGTAAATAAAACATAATTGGAAAATATAAATGAAAACCAAAGAGGGCATTAGTGGTTGGTCTGGACAATCTGTCTGCCTTTTAGACTGCTTGTGCTACCTCTGAAATAGTATAAGATACTGATGAATACTCACCATGCTTATGGACATGGTTATAAATATCCTGGTAAGATGAATACTCCTGCTCCATAGTTTAAAAAAATATTCTCAGGATTCTGTATCATTATTTCTAAATACAAAAGTAAACTGAGAAAAAATTCAAGAAGAGGTGCATATTGAGTTTCTGCTCCAAACAATGGCAGTTATATGTGTATGGCAGAAGAATATTTTAATGGAAGTAGCAAGAACTATATCGTTATTGATCTGGAATTACCTTGAGCCACCCAATCAGGATTTCAGCAAAGAGTAAATCTTGAAATGCCTGTAACCCCAGCGCTTCAAGTGTTTCTAGTTTGAGGTTGTGCTTTAGCATGAAATGTACGATAAAAAATACATTTCATTTTTATTCTTGGAAAGAGGCATTTACATGCAACAATTTACAGGGAAGAATGAACTGATTGTGGAGTCTTGAAAAATGTAAATGAATTTACCACTTTTCTTAGAGTGGAACATTTGCCATCCTGAACATATGGTTCATTAAGGCTTCAGCAACTGTTTACTGTGGTTAAAAACAGGGTTGTGGGAATTCTAAAAAGCAATGCTTTAAGATCTCAGCTCTTGATGTCAGAAGGCCCTGAAGCCAAGGCTGTCTCACTCTTCCCTATGCACCCCTGCCTTCTGTGATGATCAGAAGATCAAGATTTTGGCTAATTCCCAGATTACCCTGAATTTTTTCATCCTCATAGGCAGATGTTGTATATTCCTAGCTTTTTGTACTCCAAAGCATTTATCTGTAAAGAGGAGCTCAACTTGCTTATCATGTTCTAATCTTGGCATAGTTGAATGGGTAGGAGCAGGAATTCCACTATGTAACTAATAAAGCTCCTTTTCATTTTGGGGGATGGATTCGTAGATAAAATTAATGTTAGGGTTGTTACTTTTGAATGAGATTTTCATATAAAGAATTATACTACCATCATGCTAAAATGAATTACAAATCAAGAGATTAGTAGTTTAATTATTAATGTCTTTCATGACAGAACATGAAATTTATACGGATTTGGCTTACAAGGTGTTCCAGATCATTATTACTCTTCTTACAGATTTACTCCTCCTAATACCTTTTTACTAAATGTAAGGAGCAACTCTGAATTTTTTTTTACCTGTGTCAGTGATCTGTGAAGGGGCAGGTGATAGTTGACCTCTTCAGAAAAATGGGACATAGAGAAATTAGAAAGTAATTGCAGTGATCATAAAGTCGATTGCTTGATTAAAAAGCTTTCTCAGTAAAAAAATTTCTTCCTCAAACTCATTATAAACCTGATTTTATAGGTTATATCCTTTACTAATAAGTAGGTGTCTCAAGTGTATGATGGGAATATTATTGGCTTTGTGGGGGTGAGTTGTTTGCTTGTTTGTCTCTTTGCTTTCAAACTAGGAAAGTGTTTCATGCATTACTGTCTTGCAGGGATGAAGACAAGGAATGTTTTACCTTTTGAGATTACAGTGAGGAACCCGCAAATAATCTGTCTTTCCAATTAATTATAGCATAGCAAAAAGTATTCTGTCTTTTCAAAGTCCATATTAAGATAAAACTCCAATCTTTTTGAAATTACACTGGCATGCTACTAAGGACTTGAATGGAGAAGGATGTTAGTCCTTGTTTCTGCAAGAATGCATGGTATAGAAGTATTTTAGAGTTTCTGTAGTAATTTATTAATTCCAGTTTTGAAAATGGAAGTTTTCCAAATCAGAGACTCTTGATTTTACCATAAGCTTGGGTGCTGAACAGACAGGTAGAATGAGATTGGACTAGCCTGAAGAAATACCTAAAATGGAAGACTAATCGTGTCAGGCTACCTTTGGAATTACTGGGGAGCAAAAAGAGTCTAACTCAGTCTTTGGAGGAGCTCATCTGTCATTGAGTCTAACGGGACTACATGCCCAGCCAGAGTCCATTTAACTGACATGCCTGCATTAGAGTGAATCTGACTCAAAGATCATAGATAATGTTCCCGGAGACTTCAAGGCAGCATGTTTTACCGGGATTTAATAATTAAAATCTTTAGAAATACAGGGATTCAGCTTTCTGATAGCTACAGGATGCATAGCTCAGAAAGGATCAGGTTAGATTTTGACACAAGCTGTACACATAAGCTTGCAGATGAGCAACTGAGAATGTGATTTTTCTATAAAGGTGTCCTTTCAAATTGTGATCTGCTGCACTCAATCCAAGAAACTACAAATTCTACATAAAGTCTTTACGAAGGCCAGGGCAGTCAAAGTACCTACTGTGCATTATGTTAACATTTTGCAATGGTGGGGGTGAAATATTCAAAATTGAGAAAGGTTTGCCTAATGTGAAGTATGAGACAGATTTTGGCTGACAAATAACATAAGTGGCATTAAACTCAAAGCAGGTGAGAAGGCCAGGTGGAAGGAAGTATGCTTTTCAGTTTGTGGGTAGACTGCCTGAAGCTGAATGCTAAAGGCAAAAAAATAGTCTTACCTAAGTAATATTTTATACATGATGCTACTGTTCTCCAGTTCCCGTAGATTATTTATTACATTAGTATTCTGAGTCCTCTGCACTTCCTTTGTGGAGGAAGTGCTCTCTAACTTTGGCAACTGCAGTTTTCCAGCTTTCAGCCAAATAAAAAGGAAATGCAAGAAAAAAACCCTATTTGCTGTATCTCTGCTGCTGGAGAGCCAGCAGAGGGAGCTTAAGTAACAAACTCTCTTCCCAGGGCTTATTAATAATACAAATGTACCTAAGCAGAAGTCTGGTGTGATAACCTATTCCCTGTAGGAAGCAGGATGAAAAAGAAAATCAGTAACTGTTGAATGGAAAAGAATAGAATCAGTAGGGGAAAGAAACTTTCTAGCAGAATAGAAGCACTAAGACTAACAGCAAAAAAATTAGTGTCTTAAAATCTAGGAATCTCTATCAAAATTTTAGAGAATAAGTGGTATTTTTGTTTACTTTTCTCCATACTTAAGAAACTTATTGTTAATCTTATTTGATTTTGGTTTTTCTTTATGTGTGCTCAATTTTTTTAGAAACAAAGTATTGACTTATACCATTGGCATACAGGTGCTTGGATTTTAGGAAAAATAGAGTAGGTTTGCTTTGTGCTTTTTAATGCAGTACAAAGCCCTCAGGAAGGCTATCAACTCTGTAGGAAGTAAGAGATGAACAAACAGGAAAATAACATCTCCCTCTTTTTCAAGGAGCGACAGGAAGTCACTCACTCTTACTTTTTCAACTAAGGCAAGCAAATACTGTCCTCTAGGATTGCTTGTGCCACGATTTAATTACAACTGGCAACTAAGTCACACATTGCCCCTTCCTCACTCCCCCATCCCAGTGGGGTAAAAGAAAGAATCAGAAAAGCAAAAATGAGGAAACACATGGTTTGAGATAGAGGCAGTTTAAAGGGTAAAGCAAAAGCTACACACACAAGCAAAGCAAAAGAGGAATTCAATCATGACATCCCATGGTCAGGTTCAACCATCACCAGGGCAGCAAGGCTCTATCACAGGTAATGGTGACTTGGGAAGACAAAATGCCTCAAAACTGAATGTCCCATTCCACACATCCTCACCAGCTTTATATACTGAGAATGACATCATATGGTATGGAATTTCATTTTGTTCAGTTGGGGTCAGCTCTCCTGGCTGTGTTCCCTCCCAACTTCTGGGGCACCCCCAGCCTCCTCGCTGGTGGGTTGAGGAGTAGAAGAGGCCTTCACACTCAGTAAGCCCAGCTCAGCAATTACAGAACATCCCTGCGCTACCAGCAGTTTCCTGCACAAATCCAAAACAAAGCCCCCTACTGGTTATTATAGAGAAATTTAACTCCACACCGGGCAAGATCAGCACAACTTGTCCAAGCAGTGAGAGAGCCAGACGAACTCTAGCTCAATTTGCATGCCTGGCCCTACCAGGTTTCCTGTTCACCTGGAGAGGTTAGTGCAATTGTTTGCTATGTCAAGAGCTTTGCATCTTATTACAAGTGTATTAAGTTTTCCCTATTGTTGACATCCTTGAGGGGCATTTTGGGAAAGGATGTAAAGGTCTGGAACAGACATGAAAAAGAATCACAGAAGTGTTCTCAGGCAAATTTTTTTGTTGTTGTTGCTTTGAAACATGTATTTTCTGCTCAATCTTTATGGCAATATCTTTGTTATAGGAAGGTTGGGGGTTTAGTCAAAATATTATAATAGAGATTTACTAGGAGTTGGTGGCTTTCTAGAAAGACTGGTTAATATTGAATAAGAATTTTCTAAAAGCAATTCCTTTCTAGAACCTAGTATTGATTGTACAGCTTGTTGCAGAACTGTTCACTGAGCACATTGTAAAATTATGTCCTCCTACCTAGTTTCTTTCACTTGAAGCATATTACAGAGCAGTTACCGAAACAAGTGTCAGTGATCTATTGACTTGTGGATGTATGGTTTATTTCCAGCTACATCACACATTTATTTCATGTTGGCACTTCTAAGTGCCTATTTTAGAGATGTTCTGCTTGAAAATGCAAGCCTTTCAAGTTACACACACTGTTCTGATTTGTTTTTCATCTCCATAAATAAATTTGGTATATGGCTTTGATAACAGGAATGTAGACCCATCAATATGAATTTTCTGGTATCATTTTGTCTTCTTGTGGATCAATACACCACTTGGCTGCTTGCCTTCTAGCAGCCAAGCAATCACTCCCCTTCAGAAAAGACTTAGACCAATTTCCCATTTGCTGTGTGCTTAATAATTGGCCTTATTCATTCCAGAGTCAAGATTATTTTATTTTGCCAAGGTAATGATCTCTTTCCAGTAACCTTAAAGTGTCATCTTGTGGCTAACACTGGGTATGATTTTGAATCTTATGAAGAAAGCATACCTTAGCATCAAAGTTTTTCTCTGAGTATTGATAAAATTAATTTGGGGAGTCACAATTGTTTTATGTTAACTAAGTTTGCATCATTTGGATCTACTTTGGAAATAACTGATGATGACTAATAACAAAAGCCTACTAAGAAGTTCTTGGATTACTTCCAAGTAATCCACTTGGAAGCTACTGATAGATTTTTATATTTTTTTAATGGTTAAAAGCAGCTGTATGACTTAGGATGCATGAAAACAAAAGTCATCACAAATTATTAGATCTTTCAAATGCTCTTCTGAGTTCTGTATCTTATTTTCCCAGTTTAATGAAAGAAATGAAATATTTTCAGATGTGAAATAGTTAAATTATCACATTAGTCCCAGGATAAAATCTCAACTATAAACTTAATATAAATATAATCCTGCTTGCTCAGCTACACAATCAAACTGATGTCCTTTCTGAGGGCAGTAGGAAACCAGTTTAAGTATCTGACTGAGTAGGCTGCAACTTCTTGTAGCAAGCAAAGGAATCCAGGTATCAAAGAAGTTTCATATGGGAGCTCTGAAAAATGGGGTAGGGAGGACCTTTGACTTTGTTGCAATATTTTTTCTCAACACTTTTTCAATGGTACTTCTGTTGCCATTTTGAATTCTTTTGATATAAACATTTATTAGCTATAGAAATATTTTTTACATTAATTTAAACTTTTATTGGTTTTGCAATTTTTCAATGTAATAAAAACTTTCTGCTTAATCATAATCCTCCGGAAATCAGAAATTTAAAATCCTTGTGTTCTCTGCACTTACACGTAAATCATGCACCGACAGTTTATCACCTAGATGGTGAGGCTTTTCCTGTGAAATTCTTGGAAAAAATACGCACGTGATTTCTGCTTGCTGCAGGATCCAGAGCTATTTTCAAACAAGCAAGATGAAATTTCATTTTGCTTGAATGTGAATGTCATGGTTTAAGCCCAGTCAGCAACTCAGCCATGCAGCTGCTCTCTCACTCCCCCACCACCACCTTCCTCCCCCCTGCTCCCAGAACATCCTGGCGGCTGGAATGCATGTCTGTGAGACCTTGGTTTGCCTGAACTGCATAACACATGGATTTCTTGCCATCACAGAGACTGTTCTGACATCAAATGTTCGCTCAGTCCATGATTAAACAGAATTACAGAATCTTTGTGTAGGTGCCCCAAAATAGCATTACTGTTGCAAGGGTGTAACAGAACAGCCTGTACACGATGTTTGGTACTATCTGAAGCTCTTATTTCTTGCAGTATATTTGTGTGTCATGCGTTCAGCAGTAGCAGTCATTTTTCTCCTTCTTGGTAGCTGGTGCAGTGCTGTGGTTTTGACTTTCGGCCTGGGAGCAGCGTTGATAACACCAATGTTTTTAATTATGGCTTAGTGATGTTTGGTCTGGCCAAGGACTTTGTGAGCTTCATGCTCTGCCAGGGAGGAGGGGAAGCCGGGAGGAAGCAGAGACAGGACACCTGACCCAAACTGACCAAA
>JANRGW010011475.1:0-20171 GCA_024733675.1 Psilopsiagon aymara | reverse complement strand
CGTGGAGACCTCATAGCAGCCTTCCAGTATCTGAAGGGGGCCTATAGGGATGCTGGGGAGGGACTCTTCATTAGTGATAGGAAAAGGTGTAATGGGTTCAAACTTACACAGGGGAAGTTTAAATTGAATATGAGGAAGAAATTCTTTACTGTAAGGATGGTGAGGCACTGGAATGGGTTGCCCAGGGAAGTTGTGAATGCTCTATCGCTGGGAGTGTTCAAGGCCAGGTTGGACATAGCCTTGGGTGATCTGGTTTAGTGTGAGTTGTCCCTGCCCATGAGAGGGGTGCTGGAACTAGATGGTCTTAAGGTCCTTTCCAACTGTAACTATTCTATGATTCTATGACTCTGTAGCAACTATCTGCATCAAAATTGTATTATGGTTTATTAGCATTACCTAGTGTGTATTTATATTTTGCTGTATTCCCAAATATATTTCAGGTTGGAATTACAGTCCTAGTGTAGTAATGAAATACAGATTTTTTTTTTCTGCATCTTTAAATGTATTATGTAAAACAGAGTGTTAGTTCTTGAGGGTTTTCTTTTTTAACCTGTAACTCTTTATGAGTGGTTCTGAAAATCCTTTTAATTCCTGACAGGTAAGTGGCAAGAAGTCAACCTCATCCTGTGCCTGCCTTCAGTCTTTTGCGGAAAAGAAAAAAAAAAAGCTGAGGGAAGAAAAAGAAATTCTGTAGAAAACCTTAGGTGGCTTGAATATTTAAAAGCACAAATACTTTAAAAATGAGCTGAACTGGCCTAATGATTTTTCATATCCAAAACCCAGGCTTGCTTCCTCAGCTGTATATTCCTAGTTTGAGCTCTGCTGCTTATCTAACCCTATGTTTGAGTCCATTCATTGGAAACAAACTGGCAGAGGACTGTCCATATTGATAGAGAAAGGGTAGTTTGCTTCTGCTCTCTGTCTGGACTGGTTCATTATGGTATCAAATTGATGCCAGGAGCAGTGCAATTAGGTAAAGCAAAGGAGCAAAACTGTCCTTTTAGGAAGCAGGCAGCAGTAGAGTGTGATAGGAAGTGATTTGACTGAGAATGATCCAGCCTCCTTTAGCTCTTACAGAGGAACAAATGGAAATATCAATAACTAGTGCTTATGGTAAATGGGGGTTTTATTCCTCAGAGTGTAGTTTACTGTCCCATTCAGCTACAGGGTATATAGGCTTTCCTGCTTTGAAGAGCTATGTCTGCAGGCACCCTTCACATGGAAGAGCAGGGATTCGTGTTCACGAAGGAAATGTTGAAGCAGACAGAAATGGATTATAAATTAGAAAATCTTTCTGACAAAATAAATGTTTCCACTAAGAAAGCAGAACAATTACTACCGTATTAGAGCATACATGCAGTGTTAGAGTTGATTGCTGAAAGAGAAAGTCTCTTTCTCTGACTTCTGTTTTATGTTAAAAGAACTTCATGCTGCTGCTGATGTGGATTAGTAGGTGGCTAAAAGAGCTTGGCATCAAAACAGTGCATCTGGAGAGCTGATAAAGCTGGTGCTAATGCACCATTAAATATGTAGAAAAATCCAGTTCTGCAGGCTGAGCTTCAGTGGACCTTAGAATGCACTGATGTTTGTTTATCTTAGCTGTGGCACAGCACGCTGTCACTCTATACCTGCCAAAATGGGGATCAGCTCCTGCTTTGAGGAAAGGAAGAGGATGTTTTTTATGAAGTGTGTTCTGGAGAAAAGCAGCAGAGGTTGTCCGTGATGCCCCTGTCTGGGTTGTGTGCCTCAAGTTCTTTCATTCTTCTGAAACTTTTTTGCCTTTCTGGTATCCCTCTGAATAATACATATTTTAACTTAAATGTATGGGAGCACAGCACAAACAATGTCATACATCCTCAGCCATGGTGTTCATAACTGAACCTGGTGCCTTTTCTGTTAATTCATTGTCCTCTGGGTTTTCCTGTGGCAAAGCTGACCCAAACCTGAAAATCAGCCATCAAATCAGCTGTTGGAGCTGACTGAGGAAGGAGGCCACAGCAAAGAAGGAAATGGATTCGCTAGAGGAGATGCACATTGTCATTTTAAATCTTGTGACATATGGAATGGGGAGGGCTTTGGAAAAAGTTTGTTGATGGGCTTAATTAACAGTGCAGAATTTGTGGGGGAAGAGTGAATTTGAGCAGGTTCTGGTAAGGTTGGATATGTTGAAACTTGGAGCCATGAGCTGCAAGCATGTTAAGGAAGCAGCGGGTTGTATTTCTGCTGAGGAGGAGAACTAGAGCGTAGGTGTTTGGTATACAAAGAAAAGTGGTGGGGCCAAACTATTTTAATGAAGAACACGGTCCCAGAATTTGAAAGCTCATTGGAAGATACCAGAATGTTAAAGAAAAAATACAAAGTAAAAAGTGGTCAGAAAACAGTCTCTATCTGTGCTGATTGACATTTCTTAAATAAATAAAAAATTATAAAAATGTAAATACAGAATTCCTTAGGTGATTTTGTTTCACTGCAAAGACTTTATTACAAGAAAAAAATCTGTAGCTGATTCACCCGTGAGAACAATTTAAGACAATCTCAGCAAGAACAATTATATATAATACCTGAAATTTTAAACAAAGTTGTATTTTGTAAACATGTAGTAAATCTTTCTGTAAGTATTCATAGACAAATCTCAGAATAGTGTTTTGCTTGTGCTGATTGTTAAAATAAGTATTTGATACTTAAATTTCCTTGCAAAACTCACTAGTCTTCTCTTTGAAAAGTAAGAAGTTCCCTGTTAAAAACATACAGTCATAGATTTTTGACCTTCATTTTGCTGTTACATGAGGCATTACTACTGCATCAAAAGAAATGAAGCAATATGGTGCATGCTAAATCTAAGTAAACATAGCTGTTTTTTTAGTGTAATAAAGTTGAAATATACTTTGGATTGGAAAAGGATCTGTGGAGTCTTACTATTTCTTTATAAAACAGTAAAATACAGTGTTGAATTTGATTTGGATTCCTCCTAGTCAACATGTTGTAGGGCTAATTTTACTCTGAAAAGCCTCTACAGTAACAATTCAGTGGTGCATATTTGGTTAAGAAGTTGTTACTAACATTTAAGTCAAACTTCCCACTGAATATATATGCTGTAAAATTATGATTTACCTGACTATCCTCTTAATGTTGCTTTTGTGCATTTATACAGATTGCTTCTGTAGTCTCTGTGTAAGAAACCTTTTATTACTGGTGCTGTTTCTGCAGTTCTCTTAAATACTTTACAGAATCTGTTTTCTTTCTTTTTTTTTTTTTATTTTTTTTTTCCTCTTATTTTCCCTCATTGAACCAATTTCTATGTTTTTATTCCTGAGTGGGATACAGTGGTTTATGTGTCATACTGTGGAGGAACGCATTTGTCTGACATTTTGCTACTGTAGAAGGAGAGCGTCTTTTGATGGGTTACCATATTTCCAACAAAACATACTTGATCCAAAGAGGTGTTAATATCACAGAAGATGTGATTTTTGCTTCATTGTAACTTCAGCTTCATTTTAAAGACAGTGTTTTTACATAATTAGTAGAACTTTTGTGTCTTTTAGAGCGTTTGTGTTGCTGACAAATTATATAGGTCACTACAGTTTCAAAACTTTGCAGTACTGTTACCTCAGTTGTACAAGTTTTTATTTTCACGGATTATTTGTCTTCATATGCATCTTTTCTACCTTGACTGTGGTTTCGTTTTCATGTTTATGTTGTAATCCTTTGCCAATATTTTTTGAGAAATGGATGTACTTGCTACCTTTCAGGTTTTGTGCTAAACTGTAGCCTTTGTGCTATTATCGTAACTGATAAAAGGTACTTCTGTAGCTACTGTTTCATTGCTTGGTCTAAGTTTGTCATTTAGTCAGCAACATATAAGTAATAGAAACATGTAAGATCTCCTTTGTTAAATCCCAAGAACATTGCTCTTCAGTGGTTTCTTTAGCAGGTTGGGGGTTTGGGTTTGTTTTTTTTTTTAGGAATTCAGATGGTACTTTTCATTTATTTCAATTCCACATTTTTAGCTTGCAGATGTTTCAGCAGTTATCAGTGTTTCAGTAACTTAGAGGTACATAGTCTTAGTTCATGACACTTTCATTTTTTTTAACTTTTTAGGGACTAGTTATTCTTTCCTACCCGATAACAACACTCAGAGATGGGACGGACTTTTTCAAGGTCGTTCTTCAAGGTGCTGCATTTAAGTATATGTTTTTAATTTGTTTTGTTGAACTTCTTGACACATTTGTGACATTATGCTCTTACATCACTAGTACCTGCTTTTTAGTATTCAGTAAAATGTTATATTTAAAATACTCTCTAAAAGTGTTTTCTCTCTACAGAAGTAGATTATGTTAAATTTATGCTGGGTAAGTTGATGGAAGCAATACAGTCTTCATATATCAGTAGACTTCTTGTTGTGGAATTTTAATGTACTGTTCTGAAAGTGTATTAGCTATGTGTACAGATTTAATAGTGTATTTTTAAACTGCTTATCATAAGGAAAAACTAAGAAAAATGCACACTTAATAGTTACCATATAGCATCTATACTGTATGTACAAGTGTGCATTTAATATAGGTCAGTAAGTAGATACTTGTATTTCATTCTGTTTTAATCTAAGCAGTAAAAAATGGAATTTCACCTGATTACTCAGGTATTAAATATCAGTAGACATTGAAAGACTTACATTGTTCATCATGTAATCAGTGATACTAAAAAGATGGTATATTTCTTAAGTCCAAAGCTCATCACCACCTCCAGCCAGGAAGGAGGAGGATGTCAGTCAGCAGTCTATGTTGGATTCAAGGGACTTTCCATTTCTTTTCATTTCCTTCTCAGCTCCTTCTTTACACTGGTTGGAGAATCATCACTTGCTCCTTCTGAGGCTTTCTGATTCTACTGATTCTGTAGCTGTGACTGAACAGCAGGCTAGGGGTACAGATCTGACCTGGTGGTTCAACTTATGACTGGTGTTAGTGGAGGTGAATGAGGTTGATGGGACCAGAGTCAGTTTCCTGGATGATTTCAGGATTCCCAGAGAGGAACCTAAAACTTCCATGAGTCTTGCTGTTTCACATGGCTGTTTGGAAGGGCTGAGAGTTTCTACACATTTTCCACAGCCCCAAAAAAATTAAATCGTTTAAATAACTTGTGCTATTTCTGAAACAGTAAAAGGTAGAAAACTCTAATAATATAATTTCTGCTTCAGTCTTGCTGGAAGGCTGTTTATTTTTTATGTTTATATCCTGGAGTATCTCCAGTTTATATAGTTCTAAATATGATCTCTGTCAAAGTGGAAATCTCTGTAAATTCTTTTTAATGTGCACTGGTGTAGAATGTTTTCACCTTTTAAATGGTCGTCTTATGAGGAACGTTCTGCTTCATATACCTATAGTTAGCACATAAGAGAAGTTGTATAGCTATTTGAAACAAGTTTCTGTTTGTATATTAATTTGAATGAAAAGTGCTGGACTGTAAGTTGTTTTTCTTTTGTTAATCACTTCCCATTGCTCTTTTGTTTTGTTTTGGAGAAGGTACAGTGATGGGAATCACTTCTGGTTTTTTTCTTTTCTGTAGATATGGATAACTCATGTTCACGGATCAACAGCATCAATATTTTAATATATGGAAAAATGGCAGAGGATTGTGCACAAGTTGTACGCCATGGGGTAAAATATATATATATTTTATTTTAGGATTTTTTTTCCACAGATGTATGTTGACGCTTTGTTTTTGTATAGATCATTTCAAATATATAAATATGAACTAGAGGAAAAAAACAAAGTACTTGCTTATGTAAATTGCTTCTAACTTTAATGTTGAAATAAAGCAATTCTTTTTGTCAGTGCTGTTTACCTAGCAAGTAAAGGATCATGAATATGGATGATAGAGAAGTCATCCCAAAAAGATGAATAGCCATGTTGTTCCTTCTCCTGAGAGTCTGCTGGTTCTGTAACAGAATAACCATCAGGGAAAATGCTGTCTTTCCTTTATTTCTCACTTCTTTTGACTGAGGAGAGTAGGATTTCTTCTTGCTGTTTAAAAATGTTGGTCAAATTGTAGCGCTTATCTGTATGCTATGTAGTAGTCTTCTGTTGACATGAAAATTCACATATTTATGTAAATAGTTTTGATCCTAAACCAATTATAGGAGAACATATTAGCTAACGGTGGTGAAAACTAATCTATTTTGAAAATTAATGAACATAAAATCTCAAAGCACTGTGCAAATTATGTAAATTTTTTTGCATGTTTAGCAACTGCAAGTTATAATCTGCCAAAGCTGACTATAAATTTGCAACAAATCTGAGAATATACCTGTTCTTTATACATGTAAAACTAGACTTTGAGGTTAATGGGGTTTTCCTCATTGAAATTGCACAGTCCTTTCACAGGTGTTTTTTGAATGTCATGTTATGCATCACCAGTAATAGCAAGTGATCTAATACTATTAAAAAAAAAATTTCCATTAACTATCAACCTGTGTAAAGGCTTGAATCTGTGTAATTCTAAAGTTCCTCTGACAGAAGAGAACAAGACAAGTCAGCTGTACAGAGCTCCAATCCTGACTCAGCAACCAGGTCCCAGCTTCTTGTGCAGTCTGCAATCTAATCAAATGCTGAAATGGGAGTAATGTATAGCAGGGCATAGCTTTTTAGCTGAAGATTGATTCCACTGTTGAAGGAACATGAATACCTCAGTACAGTGAAAGGAACGACATGTACTAACACCTGGTTTCTGCAAAATAGCTGAGTTTCCTGAAGCCTATGTTTGAGTGTCTTTTTATCTGGAAAGAATGAGATGTATGTTAGCAGGGCAGTGTGTTCAAGGTGTAAGGAATATTGAGTTGTATATTTGTTTTGTCCCTTTTTAACTTACTAGCTCTAAGTATAGCTTACGCTTGGGTGACTAACATATTGTATTTTAATCAAAATATATATTGTATTCCTATTTATGACACTACCTGAAAATCACCATGCCCAAAGCAGATTCATTATGTATTAAACTGTCTGATTAAATTTGTTTTCTGCAGTATTTTTTTTTTTTCCAAAACTCTTTAATAGCTAAATACATCACTGTCACTTAAGCTAGCAGCTGTTCTTTTTCTTGTACAAAACATTAAGGTTTTGGATTTTGAATCATTTACAGTAGCATTGTCAGATTGCTGAAATAGCAAAAAGGAGCCGTCATAGCACAACATTTGGCTAAAGCTGTCAGTTTTAATCAGAAGACTCTTTGTAATCAAATGAACACGTGAACAGAGTCCTTCAGTAAAAGCTTATGGAAGAGCTTTTGATAGAAGTCATCTAGAAATATGGTACCAAATCTAATATATGCTTACTGGAATGGGTCATCCTGTTACAGCCCTGCTGTACTGTTCCGGTACCAAATGAGCTGACTATAAAGGAGCTTTACATTGCATCAGAGTTCCCAGCACTTTGGTCATATAACTTTCTTACCATCTCTGTCTTCTAAATGTATTTTCTATCTTCTCTCTCCCCTTTTTTTTTTTAAATTGGTTGTTACTAAAAAGTGAGCTGCTGCAGGCACTGAGTGATTTACTCCTTAAATCATCGTTTTCTTGCTCACTTCTTAGTATCTGAGGAACTTTATACCAAAGTGAAAGTGCAGTTGTAAATGCAATTGCTTCTTGTGCTGGAATCTTAGTCGTGATGCCAAAAATGTCATGTTTACTAGCAGAAACCTACCTGTTGATTGACCTGCTTGGCCCTTAAGGAAGAAATTGGAAGATGGTGATCCAACCAAACCAGAAAATAACTACAAGGAGAGTCTCTTCAAAGTGCAGCTATGGCTCAGGATATAAGCTCTGAGAAAAGAATGTTTGCCACTGCTGATTCAATGTGTGATTCCTTCTCTAGCTTAGTTCAACTTACCCAGATAGGAGTATATTTGAAAGGGAGGGATTCTTTTGCTTTATTTGCCATGACTCTTCCCATCCAGCCCTTGTCAAAATTAGCAGTCAGTCACAGTAACATCAAGAGTGTGAAAATTTTAGGAGAATTTGAAAAAAATAAAACAAAAAACCTACTTTCTGGCATTGGCTGGAAAGATGAATTCTGCTGGGAGTAAAACTAAATAAAGAAACTTCAAGGCAGTGTTTAAAATTTGTTCAGCATTTTAGTTTCTTGAATGTCTTGAGAGTTTAGGGTGAAAATTCACATTGCATACTCTTAAAATAAAGTACATAATACAGCCTGTGTAATCATCTGTTTTATCACCCTGTCCCCATAGGACACCTTTGTAGTTGCAGGATTTAAGTTGGCAAAATCACCTACAGCACGAGAGGATGGTAGACATGATTGCCACCTGGAGGTGTCTGAAGAAGCTGGATCAGCCATTTATGTACGTGGGTTCCCAACTTTTTTTTAACCCTTTTTTCATCCAAATACCAGTGTAAACATTTTGCCTTACAGTAGACAAAATAATCAAATCTAGTAGAATCTGAAATACTACAGATTATTTTAGCATGTTCATCAGGAAACAATTGGGATGTATTTGTGCATGTATCCAATCTTATAAACCCTAACCATGCAAGAGCTAAATTATCTTAGGCCTCCCAGGTGAGTTTCTACTTGTTGAGTTCAGAAAATTGACCTTAGTTGTCTGATAGATAGATCCCTAGAGCTGTTTAAACTATTCTCATACATAATACAATGTAGTAACGCAGGCAAGGTGGAGGGTGTAAGGGTGGTCTAAGGTGCATCATGAGTTTGTACCGCTTTAATTCACATCATTAAACTTTGCCTTTGAAATACAGGGCTTCCTACATACTTTTTTAAAGGAGAATTACACCTCCTTTTTTAGGAGGAAAATAGTTCTTTTGCACTATTCTGATATCCGTACTGCTCATCCTAAATGCTCCTGTCTATTAAGATATGGGAATGGAGATACCCTGTTCTGCTGCTATTTCTGTGTCTGTGATAATGAATCAACAGTGCATGTTTGTTGTGGCTACTGTGTCTTTGCTTCAAGAGACATTTGCTACCCTTTTAAAGTTTAAGCATTAGTATTTTAAAAGTTACAGGACTTAAAAAAAATCACAGAAGCTTAAATACCAATGGATTTTAGGATATTATTCTCCATTTGTAAACCTGCAGTGGAGGGGAAAGACAGGTTGAGTGTGGAATGGTAATAGAGTTGCAACAACTTTGTTGGACACTTAAAGTGGACTTAAACACTTCATTTGTCTTCTGAAAGAAGACAGGTTCAGGACATCTGATGAGAAAGTGTTGCACAATTTTGATTACTGTAATTGTCTACTGCTGTTAAAAAGAAGGATGACAGAACTAACTGAGCTCTCAGTGACAATCCTGTGAACTCCATTCTGTAGCCAGTGAGAAAGAAAATGCATCTTCATTGGAGAACAATACAGTTTTAGATTATATGGTGATTCCTTTGAGCCTATCCATCAGATTTTGAAACAAACTTAGAAATAACTACGAAAAATTAAACACAAAAATCACATATAAAAATACTTACATAAACCCTGTGCTCATACCAGGGTTTGAACTTATGTTTGTATAATTGTTGTCTGACAGTTTGACACTTAAGAAAATACATTTTTTGGTTCAGAAAGGAATTTGTACCTCTACAGATAATTAAAGCTTGGAATGCAGCTCAGTGAGGAACAAAATGAATTCAAATTGTAATGCAGACTATTTCGTGACATTGTCTGTTGGTTATATAGAAGTAGAGAAAGTATATGTCATTGAAGATACTAGTAAAGCTATGCCCTGAGCCTGAGTGAATGTGTCTAAATGTACCTGAATTTTGGCACAACTTGAGTATTGGCAGAGCGTCTTCACAAACAATCTGAAGGAAGATGTACTCCTCACTCAATGTCTAGGTTGTGCTGAGGTGTCCGTCTCATCACTGACCGCAGGATGGAGCCTGTGGCACTTAATATACTGACACACTCGTTGAATGCTTAAAATTAGTATGAATTATCTGAATTTTTGCATGCTTCACTTTCTCAATTATAACTATTCAATCAACTACTTAAAATAAATAAAGTAAAACGTGCTTCAGGAATGCAGTTGAGGGTGAAGAGCAAAACCATATTCCTAGCAGGTAACATGTTGCTGTGCGTGGAGCCCTGTGTCAAGCAGAAAGGCGGCGGTTGCATCAGGGTGTCAGCTGAGCCCAGCATTTCTTGTTATAGGGTGGTTAAGTGTTAGTATCATGTCAAATCATCACAATAGGGTCCTTAAAAGACTTTACACTGAAGGTAAGTCTGGCTTATAAGTATGGCTGTAAAATCTTAGGAACTACCTTTAAATAGAATTTATCCCATTCTGGTGAATTTGCCTTAACCCTTTTTTTTTTTTTTTTTTTTTAAATATATATATTTTTTCCCCCAAAGGAGAGTAATGAGTCACTAAAAGTAAATCTAATGCTCTAAGCATTGACATATGCTTAACATAAATCCATTTAAGTTCTCTGTTAAGCAAGTATGATTCTAAATTTGTGGCCTCTGACTTTCAGATGCTAACTCTGTTAATGTGACCTGACTTATATTCAGCCAAGTGCATTTTTGCTTAGAAAGTGTATGTTATTTAAAGTAGCTTTTTTTGAGTGTAATTGGAGTAAATATTTTTTTTCAGTATAAAAACATATTACTAGTTTTGGAGGTGATTCACATAGCAAAACTCTATAGTGCTGCTTTGTGTTTGCCTTAGCATTTATATTTGCTGCAGAGTTATCAAATGTTATGTTTGCAATGCCTTCTTTTTTTTAACCTGAGAGTTTGCTATTGTTTTTCTCCTCAGATTTATGGTAAGAAAAGAGCAACTGATGATTCAAAAACTGCACTGGTGGTGAGTTTGTATTCGGCATGTTTTTAAACCATGTGAGATTAACTGCTTATAAATGAAAATGTATAAAGTTCTTTTTCTTTCGTGTTTATTTTACTCCATACTCTCATCCCAGCAGTCATTTGTTTAGCTTTTAATTTTGCAAATAATGTGCCTGGAAAAAAGAATAAAGTATTAAAAAGTAGTACTTTCCCTATACTTGCAGTTTTTGTCTCTATCTTAAAATAGTTTTCATGTTTGTTCAGGAATATATAAACTAGAAAGGTAATTCTAAAAAAAGATTGTATGCTTTTGCTTTAAAAAAATAGAAATATGAATCTTTCTTTGATTTAAAATCAGAATTCATGTACAGGTCTTAACAGTACTTTTGATTACTGTTTGGAACAAACCTTTATGTGTCTAAATAAAAATTCAACAGGAAATAGCATATTAAAGGCATAGGAATTAGTGTATGGAATTTTATTGTTCTTTATCATAAAGTTCAGTGTTGACGATGACAGCTTGGATTTGAGTTAATTTTATAAAGAGTTTTCAGTCATTTTGCAGAACTTGTATTCTTCAAAGAAAAGGTAATCAGCATATAATGTAATCTTAAAATGGCAGGAAAGCAGTCCTTAAACAATAGAAGGTAGTCTTTAATCCAACAAGTGTGCTATTTTAATAGGAAGACTTACCCAATGACTGAGAGAGGTACTGCCCGCCACGAAACAGTGATTCTGTGCAGTGACACTACTAATAAGGATTACAAAATTCTTCATGTGTATCAAGAAGCCCTTTGAATGGACATGTTAAAACCTGTCTATAAAAAATTGCTTTCCATCCTTGTTCACCAGTTTCATGTACAGAAACTAGTTGACTGGTTAGTTTATTGTAAGGAAGATGCAATCTCAAAAAGAAATGTCAATAAGTCTGCTTTTTTGTCCTTATTGTCTGTAAATATATTTATGTTCAGAGAGTCTAAGCAAGATAGAAAGAAATTACTTTTTTTTTTTTTTTGAATATGATTAAATAAAGCATATCTGAGGGTGGATGGTATTAAAAGACAAAATTATGGGGGAGAAGGTTTGAATAATATTTTCTTTTGTTCTCTAATTTTATCATGCATTTCCAGTCTGTTGCACCCAAATATGTGTACACCCCTCTGAATCATCTTAAAGATGGAACTGTAGTGAATCTGTATGGCATTGTGAAATTCTTCAAGCCTCCATATATAAGCAAAGGAACTGGTATGTATTATATTCAAAAGATTTAAAATCTCTAAACAGAACTGTTCTTACTATGTTTGTTAAAAATAAGCCAAAAGAAAGCGAGGTGATCCTTTAGCCTTGGCTCTCAGCTAACATCCAGGAAACAGAACAACAAATAGGTGAGGGATATCAGAGTTGGTTTAGGCACACTGTTGGAGATAGCAAATGAAGAAAGTGTTTATCAAGTTAATACTATCAGTACAAAGCAGGGAAAAGGACCTGTGCAAAAAAAATGTACAAATGCCCTGCACCTGTCCTGTGGGAAAGGATTGTTATGTAACTATGTGCAATTCTTCCTAGAGATTTTGACAGGATGTGCTATGGTAAGCTATAAATGTGCTGCCAGCATATTTGTTACTGTAGAAACAGTGCAACAACTGAATCATTTTTATTCTCTGTGAACACTTAGTGATTGTACTAGTTTTCCTAGAAGACTACCATTTCACTAGGTACTTTTTAGTAAGTACACAGCTAGTTGATATCCCTGATGAATTTGATTAAGCAGAATTTCTTACTCAGATTCAGAATTAATCAAAGTATTTTCTGTTTATTATAAAGTTACTGTGCACCTTAATGTACTGGTTTGGGGTTTTTTTAGGTTTTTTTTATCATGAGGTTGATTTTTATGGTCTAAATTACGTATGTGAGTTTCTTGAATAATGTCAATAGCTATGAATTTGGCTTCTAAATGCAGAAATTTAAGAAGTGAGCATGAAAAAATCAGAAACCTAGAATGAGTTTTGCATACAGTTAGGTAGCTTGAAATCTAAGTGAAAGCTGTGCAACGTGGTGGTACACCCAAAAAATTTTCCAAGTCCCACTAAGGTTCAGCTAATGACTTCAACTTTGAGGATGAAGCCATCTTCAGCCTTGGTTTTCAGTTGGTTTACAGTGTATGAGTGAGAGGAACATCTCAGAGGTTGGTGCAAATGTGTGTATGCTGGTGTCAGTATTTTCAACTGAACTATATTGATACAGTCTGTATTGTGGGCATGCTTAATTGCTTCCCTTTGGTGCAGTAGTATTATTCTAGATGAATAGATACACTGCCATGAAAGATCCTTTTGACAGGAAATACTTGCTCTCACTTGTAGCTAAAGTGTGGCTTTGCTATACCTGTAACTCAAGTGTGGACTAACATCCACAGATAAGGCAAGACAAGTATGTGCAGCTCTCTAGGCTATGTTATGCCAAGTGTCAGATGTTGTAAAGGCAGCATTCAGAGTTGTTATGCAGAGCAGCATAGGATTTTTCAATAATGTATTAGATTAACTAGAGCCACAAGCTAATTAATAGCTTTGGGAAATTCATCAGCGTTTGTACATAGTGTTGACCATGTCACCAGAAGAAACATACCCAAACCACTTGGACTCAGTGCTCTGGTGTCTGTAGCAGAGCAGTTCTGTGCTTCCCGTGCAGTTTGTTGTTGCAGTGTGTCCCTGTTGGTGTTTATAACAGATGACAAGGCTTGCTCCTAGAAAGCATTTCTGCTCTACATTCTTACTCAGTGTTGAGAGGGCAGTAGTGTTTCCCAGAATAACTCTGAAACAGAAACAATATTCTGAAGAATATGGAGTCACCTAATTTAAACATTAAGATTTAAAAATAGATATAGTCATTAACTTGGGAACTGAGCCAGTAATGGTCCACTAACAACCTTATCTTCACAAGAAACTCATTTCTCAATAAGAGAAATGAAAATAAGAAGGGTAAGAACAAAATAAATCAAATGTAGAAAGTGCTAGTTTTACTCTTTGAGTAAATCATGGAAGGGCAGTTCCTGAAAGATTACATGGTCTAGATCTGTCATTTGTCCAGCTGCTTTAGCAAGACTCTGGGGACATGGGACCTTGAACATCTTACTTAGAGAAGCACTGATTGCTGGAAATTAGTAAGACAGCCATTCTTTCCAGATGTGTAGAAACAGTAAAGTTAAATGCGCTGATTTTCAAGGTAGTATGTCTCTGAAACAGCTACGACAGATTTTTGCAGCTGTGTTTTTTGACAAGTTAATTGCTTCAGTTTCATAAGTAGTAGAAATTTAATTGGGAAAATGATTTACTTAACTACTTCTTGCCTAGATGTCATTAATAACTGTATATCTTTCTAATATGTCTATGTATTTTCAGTTGGTAGTATTAAAAAAAGCTATCACAACAGAATCAGTGGAGATCAAGGACACAATTTCAGAAGTTTCTTATTTATGAAGGTAGTTGTGATTCTACTTTATTGTGAAAATTTCTGGAACAGTTTTAATTTGGGGTTTTAGAATTATTCACTACTCAGTTAAATATTTTAGGGTTGGATTTGGTGGTTTTGTGGTTTTTCTGCCTTTCCCCCAACCCCCCCAATCCAGAATTACATCTACTTGAGAGGGTGCAAAATGTTCAGTGATTGTTCTGAATTGTCAGGGCATGAAATGGCTCCCATCAGAAAATTCTGTAGTCTCCTTACATCTGGCACAATTTGGCACAATCTTGTGCTAATACATTCTCTTTCTGACACGGTGTTAATAGAATCATATAGCTTTAAGATGGCACCTGCTGGAAGCATGGGCAGGGGAAACAATGTACTTAATCCATATGGGCCTTTATTCCCTAGATAGATATGCACCTAGAGATGAAATATTGCTCTTTCTTACATATATTAAAGCTTAAGGCTGAAGTTCCGCACTGTGTTCCCACTGAAGGCAAGCAGTACCTAATTTAGGCTTGTTGTTTATGTAATCTATAATCAAATGTTCATAATTTTGGTTACTATTATTGCATTAGACAAAAGTTAAGACACCGATGGATGAAATAAATTTTCAGTATGATAATAAATTACTGTGTGTTCCAGAGAAACTTGTTTTAACAGAGCATGCTTCAGCTGCTCAGTTTAGTTTGGAATGTATTGCATAAGAATTTTATACGTTCTAAAAGCTGTCCAAGAACATGCTTCATGTCCTGCTTGGTATAACAGATGTGTTTCTGTCTGCTGGAAGGTGGGTTGGAAGTGTTCAAAATGGTGTTCTAGCTTTCCTTCTGAAATAGTTTAAGGGTCTTAGATATTTTAAATTTTGAAGCAGAGGTGATTCTTTCCTCTCTCCCCTCTCAAGGATATGTCAAGTATTTAGTCTGACTAAAACCAGCAAATAGAAAAAGAGCTTTGATCTTTTTGTAGCTTCCAATTACAAAGGTTATATGCTTGACCATGAAACTCTGGGGACATTGCAATGTTATGCTACTGCTTCTCCAACTCTGTCTCTTTTTCCTGCAGATAATAGACAATGTTTTCTATAATACAGGGAGGAATTTTGGCAAGAGGAATCCTTGCTGTTGGTTAACAATAAGTCATGAGTAAAATCCTATTTTCCTGGGTAAACCTCCGCCTAGCTTGTTCTCGCAGATATATGCAGTTTATTCATTATGGCTTATATTGAAGTAAAATCTCATTTTAGCCTACCTAGACATGCAGGTTAAGGGTAACTATTTTATTTTTTACAAAATATTTCTTAGAATCAAAATTAATAAAGGGTAGCACTTTCAGAAAAGTAACACTTCAGAAAAGTTTACTTTTGAATAGCATGAACAGTTCTAGATCATCTTTTTTACATGCCAAAATACAGCTTAAGAACCATAAATCAGATTCTTAAGGATATTTTGAAGCCTTAAGGTTTATTTTCAGTTTTCATGTGTTCTTGAGTAAACTTCATCAGCACTGTTTGCTCATGATTTGTTTAAAACTCTGTAGTGGAAAAAACAGTAAGTTATAGCTTGTAGACAATCTCAAAATAGCCAGTTTCATAGGCAATACCAAACCAACCTTATAGTGCAAAACTAACCAGTCACAGACTGTTGCATTTGATGATCTGTTTTGAGAAAACAGACTCAGTTAAATCTGCAGTAGTTTTTTTCTATAAAGTTGTGTGGGTTTTGGTTGTTGGTTTTTTTCCAAATCAGAATATTGTGATTGTATTTAAATTTTGCAGAACAAAATAAAAACTGTTACTGAGGTAAAGATAATGATTTTATTTCTGGAGCCTAAAGATGAAAGTGGTGTTCTGTTCCCCTCTAATCACAGTGGGTTGTATGTGTATTTCTTTTTTTAAATAACTGCCATTTCCTATCAACTAATGTTAAAAATAAAGAAAATTTTAACATTTTAAAAAGGAAAAATTCAGCAGTTGAATAAATAGCTAATAGAAAGAAATCTCAAGACTGTTACTTTGATCTGCAATTTATAAATGATGGCATTAAAGCATCTGTCTAGGCAGATGCTTCTAGTAGTTACTCAGTGTTTGTATCTCTTAAATGCATTGCCATGTTAGAAATACCATGCTGTAGTAAAACACATTCAGTCTGATTCTTCAGAAATTTTGGTTTGGGCTTCTACAATATCTGTATATATGTACAGATACACACACACACATAGGAGAGTGTGTACATTTGTAGTATTTTTCTTCCTGTGTTTTGTTGAACATATTTGAAAAGTTAGCTGGTTCAGCTGCTAACTGGTGTTATTGAACACCAGTTCAGTACTGAATAGCCTCAGTAATTTTTGGAAACAGTATTAGTGTTTAGTGGAGTTTAGAAAAGAGAATAATTTGCTACACTAATCTCTTGTTTTATGTGCATTGAAATAAAAGAAACGGAAAGCAATCTCTAGTTGAGTCCCTCATTGCCAACACATGGCCAAAAAACTTTTCATCCGTTTGCAGGGATAAGTTACTGATTCAGAATAGGGGGTTTCCACTTAAAGGTTAGTCTGGAATACATATGTGATTGTCGAAAAAGACAGTCATAATCAGACTGATGTTTTGTACCTTAAAAATTTATATAAGCATCTTCATTAGGAATTGCTGAATGAAACTAAAATAAATGCTTAATTAGTAAGTATAAAATGCCTTCCTACAAAATCAGTAACTACTAATCTGGAAAGCCTTTGTAGCAGTTCTGGTTTTCTTACAGTGACTGAAAAATAAATTAGTGAGGCCATGTGTTTTGGGGCTTTTGCTATTTTGTTTTGTAATATATATATATGTGTGTGTGTCTTTACACTATGAAGAGATGCTGACTTTTTGAGCAAGCTAATGACTCACCTAAGAGTTCATAAAGGAGTGGAAATGCTATGATATTTATGAAAAGAAAGCTATAATCTGAAGAATGAACTTAAACCATCATCACAGTGGAGAAAACTTTAGTTTTTCAGTGACTGGGATACAGAACATTGATCTTTCAAGCTACAATGAGGACCTAGAAGCTTGGAGATCAGCATTCTCCATGTAGTTAATGTAACATTCTTCTGTCTTGATTTGGAATTTTACTGATATTTTGTTAAAGATAGTGCTTGAAGTAATAATGAATTCCTGCTGTTGCATAAATTTCTTTTCTAAAAAAGCTGCTTCTCTGAATAGTTGTGCTTTGGTTTTTTGTTTTTTTTTTTTGGTATGAGATATAATGCCAGTTCTGAAGTTTTACAAGCATCCTTACAGATAGCTGCCCATTGCTGTTAGTCCCTCACGTGATGTTAATCTTAAGCCCCTGAGTGGGAATACCTCTTTAGAATAATTAAGAATATTTAAAAAAACCCAAACAAACCATAGGTGCAGTTTGGCGTTCTGTATATTATCAGCCTAAAACCAGTGCTTTTGCTGAGTCAATCTAGTTTGAAAGTAAAAACTGTCTTTTATAATATATAAATTTGCTGAACTGTGCATCCATTTTGTCATATTTTTAATAGATTTTTGGAAGTAAAAATTGCCAGTGGTAAAATTTCCCTTCTGTAGGAAAAGTCCTGGGTTCAACTATAACAGTTATTTTCCTCCTTCTTAGTAGCTGGTGCAGTGCTGTTCTCAACTTTAGTCTGAGAAGCTGATAACACAGTGATATTTAGTTGTTGCTCAGTAGTGCTTACCCCCATCAAGGAGTTTTCAGTCTCGTGCTCTGCCAGTGAGGAAGTTCACAAGAAGCCGGGAGGAAGCAGAGACAGGACACCTGACCCAAACTAGCCAAAGGACTATTCCATACCACAGCATGTCATGCCTGGTACATAAATTGGGACGGAGTCACTTGGAAGGCCCAAATCGTTGTTCAGGTCATGCTGTGTACTGGTCAGCAGGTGGTGAGCAATTGTGTTGTGCATCACTGCTGTTTATTGAGGTGTTTTTTTTTCACTTCTCTTTTTAGTTTTATATTCTCTTCCCTTGTTATTTTCCTTTTTATTAGTGGTAGCAGTAGCAGTTTTATATTTTAGTTATTGGATTGTTCTTATCTCAACCCATGGGGTTTACATTCTTTTGACTCTCCTCCCCTTCCTGCCCAGGGGGGTGAGGGGGAAAAGGAGGGGAGTAGGCAAGTGGCTGCATGGTTCTGAGTTACCAGCTGGGCTTAAACCACAACAGGAAAAGGTAATGAGTGAAGTAAACTTATCTACTAAAGGGAAATTGACTCCAGTATGTAAACTTTTATAATTTTATTATTTTATTTTTTTTAACTGAGTACCTGGGGGGTTTTGCGTCACTGGAAAGTTTATTGTGAAAAAAATGAAAGTTTGACCAATGACATTTTATTATATTGTTTACTGTAATACTGCGATATTATTTTAATTCCGCAGTTCTGTTTAGAGTTTGACTCATTATTTGTGCAGAAAAGTGAATTCAAGCACTGAACTATAATGCTGTATGGAAAGCAAAAAGCAATTTTCGCCTTACAGCTAGAGAAGGAAAGATAGGTAGCTTTTTATTTTTTAACCTTCAAAAAGGACTTGCTGGATGAGGATTTATTTAGAAGAAAAGAACTCTTTATGCTTTGTTTTTGAATAAGTTTATTGTAATTGGAATTATTGTAGAATGATTTTTTGAGGTGGTAGTTGAAAATGGAAGGCAAAAAATCACAGAAACAGATAACCTATATTGTGTAGAAGGTGTTCTGTGACTGTATAAAGCAAGTATAACATTTTTATACTTCGAGTAGGATGATAATTAGTCTTTTGAGTATGCTAATTGCACAGAAAATAAGAGTGTGTTAACTTTTCCCCCTTTAAATAGGCAGCTTTACAGGTAGGAAACTGACTAGAAAAGATAATCACAGCATCAGAAAATAACCACAATTTAAACTTGGAATGTTTTTGTTACTCCACTCTCAGTTGCCATGTGGGTTTATATCAGTGCACTGTAACATGCTGTCCTGTATCCTCAAAAGATTTTAAGTCTATGAACTACATGGTGTTTTTTTCTTCCTAATTGCTCATTTCACTCATGCTGCTTTGCAGCTGACCTGTTAAGTTAGCCTCTGGTATTCATATGTAAAGAAATACACCATTCCATCTCTGGATTACTGTAGTAAATACTTGCAGTTTTGTCAGCCACTGGCTAGACTCTATTCATGTCTGCTAATTATAGCATAGAACAGCAGAATAGGTGCTATATGACACGTAACCTTGTGCCTCTGGTGTAAGCTTGCTAAAGTGCAACACTTAGTAACTCTGAGTGCCATAGATGAGATTTGAAGTTATTGAGTCTGTGTAAAAATCTTGCGAAGAAGAGTAGTGGTTTTATAGAAATATTAGAGTTTTTCCTATCTGTAGGAATAGTAATTTTATTTTTCTTGATAAGCCTTCACTTGATTTCTTCTTTCAACACTTCAGTCATTCAAATTGTTGGTGAATTTAAACTTTTAAGTGATAGTAAAACTTAATGTATTTGCTGGAAGTGACACAGTATTTCTTTTAGAGGCATAGGCAGTACACATACAAGCATGTATTTTCATCCAGTCTAACCTATCTGACTTTGTGGTTCAGAAATCTGTTCACAAAATTTACATATAACGATTGTCTTCTTTTGACTGCCTTCCTGTAGTTTTTCATAGAATCATAGAATAGTCAGGGTTGGAAAGGACCAAGGCAAATCTGTCAGTTGTAGTAGACTGTCTGTATTCTCTTTCTAAGCTGTCTGGCGACTGTTTGTGTCTGTATCTTTATAAAATGCATGATGGAGATTTTATTGAATTTGTTTTGACACTGTCATACCTTTGTTCAGTTCCCAGGTATGTTAACTCTGGTTTACTGTCATTATCACAAACTGCCTCATAGAATTACAGCTAAGGGAAGTTGGGGGGGGGGGGAGGTA
>JANRGW010011474.1:0-13589 GCA_024733675.1 Psilopsiagon aymara | reverse complement strand
GGGAGGTGCTCCAGTCCCCTGATCATCCTCATGGCCCTCCTCTGGACTTGTTCCAACAGTTCCATGTCCTTTTTATGATAAATGCCTGATTGAATCGTATTCCCAATGTCCAGTACCTCAGGTGTATGAGGTCACTGTAGCCCACTTAAACAATTTCAGTGAGGTTAAACCTATGAGGAACCTGCAGCACCAGGCTCATGGGTTACAGTTGTCAAGCTACCTCAAAACATTGTAGCTGTCTTTCACCTATAACCCACACTACCGCATCCTGAATTGCATCCCCTTTTTTTGTTTCATCTTCAGTTACTATTACACATCTCCACTTTCATTTTTATGGGCTTTGCCTCATATAGGAACATCCTCAAGATACCAGGTAACATTAGACAGCAAAAGTGGAGTAATTAGAGTGAAGTAATTAAAGTTAGCAAAAAAAAAAAGTTCACCTTTACACACCAAAGAAACATTATTTAAGATCACTACTTTCCACTTTTAGAAGCTTGACAATCACTAACTCTCACAGCATCCCTGGGATGCAGGGTCGGGGGGAAGTTATCTATCTCACTTTACAGTTCGAAAAGAGAAAGCGAAACTCAAGTGACATGAATGCCTGCCCAGAAGCATGATTACAGTCCTGACCTGTGACTCCACATCACACTTCTCTCCATTTTAGTTCAGCTTCCTGGTTCTCCTGCAGTACATGAGGAACTGCTACATTTATGACACCTTCCTCCCCCCCTCACAAAACCTCTCCCAATAAAAACCAGGAGGTTACCTTCCCCCACAACCCAGCATAACCCCAAACCCAACCCACTCAGCAAGCCATCTCCTGCCAGTTCCCTCCCACTCCCAGGGAGGTTCCCAGCCAGCCCTCACCCGCACACCCTTCCCAAAGCAGGGTCCTCAGAAGAGCTGAGTCAGGGGTGAGTAGCAAGCCAGTGAGATACCTGAGGAAGGCATGGCTGGGCAAAGACAGAAAACTGAGGACTGGGTGCTATAGACAGAAGGTTCATGACAAAACTTGTTTCTTTGCACCCAAAAGTGCCTCCTGGCCCCCCACGGCAGTGCTTCCCTCCACCCTGATCCTATCCAAAGGGATGCTGTTCCACCCACAAAGGATTCCCTAGAAATTAGCTGTCTTTGCCAGAGCCAGCCCAATGCAAGCCATCTTAACCAAGCAATGTTTTCCTAACTATATACTTAGATCTGATTTTGCAAATGCTGGATGGAACTACACTTCCCTCTTCTCTCCCCAGGCATGGCAACAGCCTTTAAGAACACACGAGAATCCAAAATGGGAGACAGAGGGCAAGATGAGCAGAACTGGATGATCTGCTCAGCCTACACTGAGACCATACAGGGCTGCATTTGGGCAGGGGCTCCCCACCCCCAGTCTCCTGTTATCCAGACAGAGCCCACCAGGCTTCTTTCAAGACTGTCTCCTGGGTACCCCTGGGCATCTATTTCAGACTTTACAAGCTCCAGAGGGTGCAAGGGACTCTCATCCCCAGAGCATGTGAAAATTGACAGGAATGCATGAAGCAAAGCCTGGACAGTCTAATGACTCCCCCCACAGCAAGTCTCCAGCTGTGGAAACCCTCCCCAATCTCGCCTCCTACTTTTCCCCCTGGTCACTGGGAAAAGAATGCGTTTCCTCCAGACATCGGAATGCCCAACCCTTAGCTTGCACATTCAAATAAAGGCATTTATTCATTTGCTATTCCAGTCACATGAATACCCTGGCACCTGGTTCCTTCCTTCTCCCTAAACCATGTTAATGTAACATTAAGACAGAGAATTTAGTCTCTAAAAAGTAAAAAAATTCAGAGTGATGGTTTCCATGGCAATGCTGCTAACTCACAAACATGCTTGTCACACACCCCGTGCCAAGGCCTTGAGAAAAAGGAACTCCAGCTGCAACCCCAACACCCCCATCCCCTTTCCTCCAGGCAAGCCATGTAACCTTTATGCCATTCAGGGGAACTATCTACAACGTGGAGATAATACACCTGAGACCTGTTGCGTAGAGTAACTCACACCCAGACCTTCCTGAAGCAAAGGCCATGAAGAGAGCAATGCCTGTACTCAGACTGGTGGCATATGCAACTTGCCCTTGGATTAGTGCTCAGACATTGTACATCCTGCTACACAAGCCAAGCACCAGTAGTAAAGGGTGAAGGCGGAGTGAGATGAATAACAAAGTCCTTAAAAAACAAAACAACAACAACAAAAAAACCCAACCCAACCCCACAACCAGACACTGAGCCTCCTATGATCGGTTCAGACAGAGCAGGCACACACAAACGAATCGACAGACATAGTAGTGAGACTTATTTTGTGCATGTCTCCTTTGGCAGTTACTATGGCTGTGGAAATTTTGACTGAGAATTCAATGGAGAGTCAGTTATATATAAGCAGGTCAGGCCAGAATACAGAAGACCAACTCGAGAAGCTCTACAAGAACTATTTTTACCATGTGGAAGAGGTCAGGATCACAGCCCACTCTCAACACACAACACTCCTCATTTCGATACAAATAAAGCATTTTCAGTCTACAGTTACACAGTATGAAGCAAGGAAGAGATTGGGAAACTGCTTTATTTTCTGCAGGGCAAGCCTTGACTCCAGATTTCTGAGAATCCATCTGCAAGGGGAAGAATGAGGACATGGAATCTTGTGGAAGCTGGTAGTTTAAAACGTTTGAGTTCCTAGCTCTGTTTTGCAAATTCCCAGCTTACTCATCTCAGAAGATCTCCCAGAAATGCAAAAGGATCTACAAGCACAGCAGCTACTTTCCTGGGTCCACAGGCAGGGCAGCTTCCATGTTTCTGCTCTTTGCATTTGCCAATCAGTAGCAGAACCAAGTCAGCCTGCTCAGAACAGGCCCTACAGTTAACTATGAAAGTCTCACTGTTGTGGATAAAGTTTAGTAGAAGGAAGACACCACACACCAGAGAGAAGTTTCTGGTCAGGGAACATGAGAGAAAACTGCATCAGGTTCTCACCTCCGTTCCTCACAGCTACCAAGTGTTATGCATCAAGGCCTCATTCACAAGACCAGAGTTTGGACGACTTTAGGAAATTTAAGGGCAGTGGGTACTAACCTGCACCTGAGACAATGGCCACTGCCAATGTAAGACCTGTTTCAACTCTTAGCACTTTTCTCAGCCTAGTTTTATCCCCTCAGTACTAATAATAGACACTAAAAGCAGAGCCCTACCTCCCTAAAGCTGCTTCGCTCATTCCTGTGGTGAACAGGTCAGTGTGGTTCACAGACACACCGTATTTTGAAGCCCTGTGACAGCCAATCCTCAATCACAAAACCTGCATGTCCAGGCGGCAGGAAGCCCTTCCCTGTTTCAGCTTTTTGTACATTTCCAGCACATGGGTACCCCCATACTCAGTGGTGGGTACCAGGGTATTACACTGGGCCTGCATTCTTCCAGCTGACAGCTAGAGAACAATCTCAGATGAAGATGCTTTGGAGTCAACAAGAAAGGTTTCAATTGCAAATATCCCTAAAGGCTCAATGCCTGTGAATGTCTCCTTCAGATACCTAATCAGCCTGCAAGACTTGTACAAGACAGAGTTAGGAGCAGTAGAGTTGGGGAGGTCAGAGCCTTGATTCTAAATAGGGCCCCACTGTACTAAGCCATGCACAGACACATACCAGTAGACAATTTCTGTTTTTAGGAGCTCAGAGTGCCACAAAAAGCAGGAGAGGTAACACAGGCCTGACAGCCAAGTTATTTGGCCACCATCTCAAATGAGGTCAGCAGCAGAGCCAGGCATAGAACTCAACCCCCTCCTTATGGGGGACACACTACCTCCCATGGAAAGCCCCACATGGGGCAACAGCAGGCTCACCAATTCCCAGGTGGGTGTTGATAGAGGCATAACGGGCTGTGCCGGTCAGATTCTTGTTTTCCCGATAAGGGATGTGCTGGTGGGTCCGTGCATCTCGGTACTTCTTGGCCAAACCAAAATCAATGATGTATACTAGGTTGCCTTTTTTGCCAAGGCCCATAAGGAAGTTGTCTGGCTTTACATCCCGATGGATGAAGTTCTTGGAATGAATGTACTCAATACGGCTGATCTGGAGGGGAGGATAAAGAAATAAGTAAATAATGAGACAAGCAAGAAAGAAACCTATATCATAACTGTGTCTGCTAAAAGCAGCACCCTGTCCAGGTCCAGGATACTGGCCTGTCAGAGTAGGGAAAGGGACACTTTGCAGAGAATATCAGAGACAATAGCCAAGGAAAAGACACCCTCTGGGGCAGCAGGATCTGGAGATGGAAACGGAATTCAACCCTGCACACCTGTCTTCAATATGGGGAAGTCACCACTAGCACCACAAAGGAGGATGGGAAGCAGATCTGTGTGGGCTAAAAGTAAGCTTCAGCATTGACATCAGTCAACTTTCAAACAACAGGAAAGGGAGAGGGTCCAAACAGCTAAGGGTCTTAAACCCAGGCCATAGGCAGTTGAGGTAGGTAGCAAGGCCGATCATTCATCACGCAGGGAAAACCATCTATGCTTTCAACGCTAACACAGGGCGGGGAGCAGCGGATGGAAGGAGGGATGGAGATCAGGAAAAGCCAGCAGTGTCTAGGTTCAATGCCCTCAGCTTCATCATGAAACAAAAACCTGGCAGCTGGTTCCTGCTAAATGAGAAAAGCCTGGGATATAGCAGCTCTTGAGCAGAGGGGATGGGGGGAGAAAAAAACCCAAAAAGGCATGGAAAAGGAGAGTAGGCACAAATGCTTCGGAGGAAACTCACCATCTGGTCTGCCAGGAGCAGAACTGTCTTGAGACTAAATTTGCGAGAACAGAAGTTGAAGAGATCTTCCAGGCTGGGCCCCAAGAGCTCCATCACCATCACATTATAGTCCCCCTCTGCTCCACACCACTTAATGGAGGGGATACCCACTGGGGAAAAAAAGAAATATTAAGCCCACAGAACTGCTGCATCCCCTACTAGGAAGATTGTATGTAACACCAAATCATTTCCTTTCCAAGACCCTCCAGAATAATTTCCTTCTTCAACCACTCCCCCAGCTCCATCCTTTTCTCCCCATCTCACCTCCTCCCTGCATCATCTTGTAGAACTTGCTTTCAATGTGGAGCTGGGGATGCTTGGTTTTGACACATTCCAGTTTGATGGCCACCTCTTCACCAGTTGCAATATTGGCTCCTGCATAGAAATGAGGGTAAAATAAAGATTGTGCAAGCTTCCACTGAAGCTGAACACTTTTAACAAGGCCTGTACAGATGCCAAAAATCTTAAGACTTGCCCTGAAATTTATTCTGTGACAGAAATGAGAATCAGCCTCTTCAGCTTTGTACAGTGTTTTTAGCACTGCCATTTGCAAAGGCAAGCCCAGAAGATGGCACATGAATGAGAAACCAGTTCTGATCCTTCAGCCAGGCTACAACAATGTCCTACAATGTGTTAACTGCCTCATTGTCTCAAGTGACAGACTTTGGAAGGTCAGTCTCTACATACCATCAGTACCTGAACTGAGTGGAAGTTTTAGCTGTCCATGATCATGTACCCATCACCTGAACCCAAGCAAGCACCCAGACAATGATATGGAATACCTTTTGCCCAGCAAAATTACCGGTTTCCTCAGGTACATCATGTTGACAGAGCCAATTAGTTCAGGAGGAGACACTGCTAACATTCCAAGCTACCTCTTTTTTCCCCATAGCCCTGACTTGATCAATACAGACAATTCCCATATCTCCAGCTTCTCCCCTCTCCCAAGGACTTTAATATTACTTTTCTCCTGTGCCAACAGACACGTTTGCTATACCTTAAGTTAGAAGCATGAAAAGTAAACTGAACCTGACACCAAATCAAGCTACCCAGACCCCTTTGTTGAAGGTATTGCTAAACAGTTTGCAATGACACAAAACACCCCCACCCCCTGACACACTTCTGTCTGAAAAGAACTGAGCTGGCAGCCAGGAAAGCTAGCACTCTAGCCCCAAAGTGCACTGTCAAAGGAGGAACAGACTGGTCTTTCTCTTGTACTACCTGAGAGTATTCCAGATGTTTCACATCATCCTAAAATGGAAAGAATGAAGATCTGTACACAGGTCACAGGAATGACACTCAAGACTTGCTTCTCTCTCCCCCTCCATGCTTGCCTCATACACACAGAGAAGCACTTCATCATATCTGGAACTAGTGAAAGTTGCACTCAAACACAAATCGGAGAGCGCCTCTGATCATGAGGAGCTTATGAACACCGTCGTGAAATAAACTACTCCAGAACATATATGCCAAACATGAGCTGGAGTTAAAGGTGATGTTTTGCAGATAACCCATAGCTAGTTTAGTAGGTTGGATTAACTCGTGCTCCTGATCCCTGTGATAAGACTTTCGGAGTACACAAGGACAGCTGCAGATAGATCTCTCCACCCATTGCCTCAAGCCAGGGACCAAAGAGGAAAACGAAATGTTCACACAACTGGATCCCTTTCCCCCTCTGGATCCTATAGAGAGCCATCTCCTGTTGAACTGTTCTGCCTTGTAAACAAAGTTAGCCAAGAGCTGCCTGCTAGCAAAAAGACGTCATCTACAGCGCTGGGTCGAGACAGACAAGCTGTTAGGAATTTGTAGGAGAGGAACAAAACCCATCAGGGCCTAGAGGGATTGATTTACTAAGAAAGATTAAAAGAGCTAAATATGTAACATAGACAAGACATACAACTAAGAAGGGTGGGGAGGAAGAATGGGACATGACAACAGTCTGCAAATATTTGAAGGCTGTAAACACTAAGGAGGGAGAGGAACTATTTAGGGTGCTCTGAGGGAGGGAAGGAGAAGCAATGGGATGAATTTAATAAAGGTTTTTACTCAAGATCCGAAGGGAAAAGGCCATCCTGAGAGTCAGAGCCATCTCTCCAATGGTAACTTCATGAAAGATGCTGGCATTTTCCAATTAGAAACTGCTAGCCAGCAAAACAAGTCTGTGCATTCCCTTCACTCCCTCACAGAACCCTTCCTAGAAGCATCGGAGTTCAAGGAGGAAAAGAGCAAGAAAAGGGTCTCAGTTCACAGTAAGAATGTTACCCTGGACTAGCATCTACCTTTCAAACTCCCGTTCAATCAATAGACCTCATTCAACATGGCAACAGCCAGGACATCCAAAAAAATAACAGCACCTCCTTCACATCTCTCTTTCCCAGGCTTTTGTGAAGACTTTCCTCCAAGTCCCCAGCAGCAGCTCCCTTGTCCACTCCCCGAGGGGATTTTTCCCTCTCCTAATCCATCTGCTGACACAAAAGCAATGATGAGTCTTGCTGACTTTCAACAGCAGAAGCATTAGCATTTCGAATGAACCCTACCTCCCCAAGAAGTTGAACAGTAGAAAGATGAGTGAGTTTTCATCTCCACATTACCCTGCGTGTTTAGGAAGATGATGACACATTCAGCTACTAGGCTGTCTGCAGGTGGGGAGTGTTATCTGTGAGCATGTAAAGCAGGAAAAGGGACAGGAGGGGTAAGCACCTCCTTAAGATTCTGCAAAATGTGAATATGCCATTCAAACGATCAACATGGCCTTCAGCCCCACACTCCCCATAGCCCAAACACAGGTGTTAGTGTGCCAGAAAAAAACCCACAACCCCGTATCCTGGAATAGAAAAACCAGGATCAATGAGGAGCTATTCTTTGCTGAGGGGGTCACCAACTGAACACTCACCCCACTTCCCAAACCCCACTACGGCTTCAGGTTGCTCCCTCTATCATTTCTTGGCTGGAGATCTACCCAGACTGAGGCTGCCACAAGCGAGGAGGGAATTCAAGGGAAGGAGTCTCTCAGATCCTTTGTTCCATGCTTTAACCACCATCTTTTTTAAAGATACAAGTACAAAAGCAACAGTTCTCTGTTCCCTTTCCAGAGTGGCAAGCATCACGTTTCAGACAAATGCAGCAGAGCCTGCCTAGCTTCAGCCACTCGAGAGACGCATGTAGGATTGGGGATAATTCCTTACATCCACCCCCAGTCTCGCTCCGCTGTGGGGGCTGCACAAATTCAACTCATTCATCACAAGCTGTTTGAAACGGAGCCCCGGGGACAGAGGATGTCACCGGCTAAACAGGATCTTTTCAGTGTGGAAGCCTTGCTGCATGTCTCATACAATAAACACCGCCCTCCGTGCACATCCGGCAAGCCAAAAGGCACAGCCCCCCGCTCTCCCCATTGCTCACTCTCCTCCCCACAGCTCCGAGAAGGAAGAATGGAGGGCTGGGAACAGATGGAAGAAGTCAGATAGGGCGAGAGAGAGTTAACAGGCCAGGAAACAAAGGGAAGGCACTCCCCTCCCAGCAAGGGAGGAGCCTGCCACCAGGAACTGTCCCCAGCCAGCGCAGGTCCCAGCATGCTTTGTCTGCCCAGCTTCTCTCCACCACCAGTGTACATCCCGGCCTGACAATTCTTATCGTGCCCAGCAACCCTGCCCTGCCTCATGGCCAGTACCTCCAACAAAGCACCTCTCTGATGGCCCAAAGGTCTCAGCGATTCCTCTGCAAATCAGGTTTCGCTCTTCTGAATAAGCATTTTTAGAGACAGATGGGCTAGCCAAGGCTCAATCTCATTTCCCACCTTCCCACGTCAACATGGGGAGGATATCCCCCCCAGCACATCTATCCCCACAAGGCAGGGCATGGAAGTAAGGCACTGTGCTTCAAGCCCAAGCCGAGAATCAACAGGAGTCCATCCTTTGTGTTTGCCCATGTAGAATCACACATTTTTCTTCTGTCAGGAAAACCCCGAAACAAATCCCAAAGAGCATAGCAAACAGTACCTACTGGTCACAGAGGTGAAGGTACTAACACCCTGAAAGAAAGAAGCTGGGGATTAACTGCACAGCCCATGCTCATCTACAGGAACAAGGCTTGTCTGTCCCTGCTTCATCTCCGCACTAATACCGAGACAACTGTGAGGTGAATCTCTTGTGGGAGAGAAGTCCTCATGAATGAGTCCCTCTGTCTCAGAACAGACTGTGAGAGGATAGCGTGAGCACAAGCGTCCTCCAGACACACCAACAGAGACTCCATGCCCAATCCCTCCAGGCTGGGGAGTCACCCAGGCTCCAACAAGTCTCGCTATCACTGCTTCAAAACACACTGGCTTGCACCTCAATGAACATCACAAGGGCTTTGATACTGCATTCAAGTTACTTGGTTGAACTTGGCAGTTGGAGGCATCCCACTGTGCTATTCCACGCTAAGAAAGCACTGGGGCTTCCTCTGACTCTCATGTTGTTTAGTTACAGGCAAGGCACGCACAACCCCTTCATTTCCATGCCTGCTCTGCACAGGTGGAAGATCTGTTATAGGACAGAGAGAAATACAGACTCGGGCCTTTCCATTTAATACCTCCCTTCTTTCTCCACGTGTACCCCAGAGGTTTTAGCAAGATCCACTGTCCTAGTATAGGACAGTATAGGGCCTGGGAGACTCCCAGACCCCTAAAGGGACTGGAAGGCTTCAAGCATTAGCATAGGTGGAAAATGCTGTGTCTTGGCTATCATTCCTCAATCCCTAGCGCCTGGGGATTAAAAGCACTGTCACCCAAGTCACTAACTGGCTAGAGGGCCGCAGAGGAGTGGCATACAGGAGTAGGCTGCAGCAAAGGCAGCACACGGTGGAACTGGGATCTCAGATCCATTATTTATCATCTTTGTTCACACTCTGGATAAAGGTGGCAACAAAGCCTATTACTGATGATTCCCACAGGATACTTAATCAAGAGAGGCTGCCAACACCAATCAAGAGAGAATAATAAAACAAGAGGGAACTGGAGATAAAAGCCAGAGGTAGAAAACAGGTGGTGATTTACAAACACAGGGAAAAGTAATATGAACTAGAGGTATTCAGAGAAAGGAACCTGGGGAGGGATGGGAAAATGCTGCAGATCCTGGAAGAGATGTCCTACAGTACAGCTGACAGCGCACTAAGGCCAGTTCTGCAACCCGATACAGTGGTGGTGATGGGGGAAGCCAAGGAGACCCAAAGCAGTCTATACAGAAGCATCACATTACACATCACCCAAGGGTAGCCCTTCAGTGCCAGGCACTGGGAATGCCACACCTCGAATACTGAACACCAGATGGACAAACAGGGAAAAACTGAAGGTCGAGCACGAGTGAGGAGCAGTGGATGTACCGGGAAGCAAAATATGACTTAACTGAGAAATTAATAGTCAAGGAGCACACAACAACCACCTGTAAGTACCCAAAGAGTGCAAACACCAAGAAGGCCTCTGCTGGCCTGCAAGACTACAGCTAAACAGGTAGTGGTGAGAAGTAGATGACAGATAAAGCCACACCAGCTCTCATGAAGTGATTGATCAGGCTACTGGGTAGTCTCTCCAGTGTGGCCCCACATGGTCTGAGCCAATAAAAACACCAATAGGCAAAGCATCAGGGCACATATCTACACATCGGCATGCTGGCTTGGGAGAACTTCTCCCCAGGTGACCTGCCATTTTAACAGCAAACCCAGCACCTCATGGGTTCTGTCCATTGAGCTCCCAGCCCAGGTCATTCCAGACATTAACTAAATCCCATTACAGACAACTGATCTGGGCCTCAGGACTTCAACCAGGCCAGCCTCTGACCTGTTTTGTACCTCCTGGTCTCAAACCATTTTCTCCCAGGTGCTGGACCACCTCTACCACTACCAATCTTCCCAAAACTTTACTCCTTCTACCCTGAAAGAACAGCCCTCTCCTCCCTTTCCATCACCCACTCTTTACAGAGTTTATATCCACACACATTGAAGCTCAAGATAAGGAAGAGAGCTGGAATTGGTTATACAACATATATGCCCCGAATAGTTCAAATCTAAATTAGTCTGACCAAACACCACAGTGTATCCAATACTTGCAAGGCAAAGCTGAACTCATCCCACTTTCTTCGCCACCAGAAACCACCAGCAACTAGCAGGTATTCCTGGAAGCTCTTTTTCTCCCCACCACCTCCAACCTTACACGGTGCCCACAGATATCAACAGGCAAGAAAAACAAACCCCAAACAATGATGTAATTGAGAAAAACAACCTTGCAAGTGGAGGGGCAGACTCACACTCACCTAGGTAAATGTCCCCAAAGGAGCCGCTGCCAATCTTTCTGCCCAGCCGGTATTTGTTCCCCACTCGAAGCTCCATGGTTCAGTCGTGCTGAGAAAAGAAGCACAGAAATTGCGGCGTCAGAGCAGAAACAGGAAGTGAATCATGTAAGACCAGAGAAGAAACCTCCCCACTTCACCCAGAGGCTGGGTACAGTTTTTAATCTTGAAATACTTCACCTTCTACACGGCCTCTATCACCTCTCCTGACCTCCTGTATGTCCAGGGACTGCATGAGCTAGAAATGCTACAGGAACATGCTCCTTTCAAGCTTGTTTTTCATGTTCTCATTATGGGAATAAAGGAGGGTTGAACCTCTTTCCCACCATTTTGTTCAGAGACTTGGGGGAAGGGGAAAAGGAGGGCCCAGGAAATCCCTCCTAAGAAGGTTTCTGCAGGTGATACTACTGTGAAGAGAGATGCTCCTTGTAATCTACAGTACCTGGCACCAGGGCAGTGTAACCTCCTGAGACACCAAAAGGAACAGCCATAATAAACCCTATGAGAAAGAGTGCTCCCTGGCCCAGCCCTAGACCAGCATCTTGGTGGTGGTGAAGCACAGGACCCAAGGGCTGCGAGACAGACTGCCAGGAGCAAGCGACTCCATTGCTCCTAGGTGGGGACCAGCACATGGGACAAGGAGGAGACATCTCGCTGAACTGAACCCTGCAAGGCATGCACTGACTAAGAATCTCACTTGCTTATCTCCAAACACTTCTGCTGATGGGATCACTGCCTCCTTTGGTCTACCTGAGCTGCTCCATCTCTGTTGCCTACCTAGGTGTGCCGGCAGTTTGTTTTTAGCAGCTCAGGCCTTTCCTCATCCCTTCACCCAAGGTGATTAGTTAACCCTTTGACCTGCTATACCCCATCAACATGCCCAGGCTTAGCTTACTCACCTTCCACATAAAATCAACTAGGAGGAAGGACCACAGCCACAGAGTTCTTCCCTGCCAACCTCAAACTCTGCTGCAACACCTAAGCCAAATAGTTCCAGCAGTTTCCCCCATAACAGCCCCCATTCCCTCGTGCCTCCCATGACCACCAACTTGTTCTAGGAACCACAGCTCTTCCCAAGACAGCAAACACATCTCCTCTCAGAGAGATTTGCTACACTCCTAATTTATGCAATGCCACATTATTAGCGTATAAAATGCAGACACAGAGCCTGTTGGGGACAGGAAAGGTGAGGAATGATTCATGTTTTCACAAGTAGGTGAGAAGAACTTTCCCTTGCTGGAGCTGATGGGAAGGAAGGAAGGAAGGAAGAAAGAGGGGAGGGAGGAACGGCCTTGTGAGACACAAGCACACAAAAAAATAATCCCAGCTATAGGATTCTGGGCACACTGTAAACCCAGAGCTGCTTCTCCTGCCCCAGGAGATGGGATTACAGAAAGAGGAATGGACGGGCTGCACAGACATACAGGGAAATAATCCTATCAAGGCATTCAGGGGACATTGTGAACCCTGAAAGCAGAGCTCCAGTCACCAGAAACCACACACAAAACACTTAAGAGGTGGAGTCCCTTCACCTAGTATTTACTTGTGCATGTGGGTTTCTGTGTGCCTAAAGTCTACAAAACCCTGTGGCTATTTCTGACTTTCTTACTACAAGGAATGTAGGCAGAGCCTTGGAAACCGAACCAGGAGGCAGCCGTACCTGAGCGAGGGTGCAGCAAACAGACATGATTTTTATCCGCTGCCTGCTGTTCTGTATAACCACATTAACATACATCTGACTTGCTTACGCTCCTACTCCAATAAACGATCAAAGGTCTGTGTCCCCAGGAACCCGTCACACCACTGTCAGGAAGACAGCTCTCCAACCTCCTTCCGTCATGGCCTGCGAACCCGGAGCACTTCCACTCCAGTCCAACTCCTGGCCAGGTGAGTCTCCACAAGCTGCAAAGACCCAAGAGACCAGGCAGGAAGCCTTGGTAGGGTCTTCTCCGCACCAGGGCACAGCAGTTACTGCTCTGCAACACCACAGTCCCAAGTCTAAACTTGGTCCCACCCTTCTGGGACAGGCAGGAGCCAGGTTAAGAAAGGTTACTCGCACAAGAAGGCAGCAGCCCTTCGAGCTGATTAAGCACCAGGCTCCAAAGGGGAGCCTAAGAAATGCTCCGGGGTGAGGTGGTGGAAGTGGGAAGCAGGATAATGCAGTGAAAAATCATGGTCTCGCACAGCTGTCATTTTGCCTTATCTCCCCCCCAACACACACAAGTGTGCTTAGAAAACCAGGGTGGAGTAGGACAGACAGAGAGCAACAGCCTGGATTTATGGCAAGGGGGGAGGGTACACATCCCACCCCCACCCCCCAACTGCTCCAGGAGTTCAAACATCGATCACATTTGCTTTCACTTCACACAGATACACCCACCAGCTACAGCTTCCGCCCTTATCATCTGATCTTCAGGTCTACTCTTACCAGAAGACGGAAAAATTTA
>JANRGW010011471.1:0-40404 GCA_024733675.1 Psilopsiagon aymara | reverse complement strand
ATCATCCTCGTGGCCCTCCTCTGGACTTGTTCCAACAGTTCCATGTCCTTTTTATGTTGAGGACACCAGAACTGCACGCAACACTCCAAGCGAGGTCTCATGAGAGCAGAGTAGAGGGGCAGGATCACCTCCCTCGACCTGCTGGTCACATTCCTTTTGATCCAGCCCAGGATACAGTTGGCTTTCTGGGCTGCAAGCACACACTGAAGCCAGCTTATGTTCATTTTCTCATTGATCAACACCCCCAAGTCCTCCCCATGGCTGCTCTGAATCTCTTCTCTGCCCAACCTGTAGCTGTGCCTGGGCTATCCCAGGGTGCAGCAGTTAGAAGTAATCTTCCTGCTTGAGTGGTTTTAAGTGCTTTGGATAGTGCCGCTGTAAGATTTTCTTTGAGCAATCGCAGAGAATTTGCTAACTTTTCTGCTTCAGATTCACCGCAGGAGATGGTGACAGGAGTCAGTCATTACTTTTTCTGCTTGTTTTACCACAGTGTTCCTTGTCACCTGTAAATAGTGAGATAGAGGGTGAGGTGATGGCAATGTTTGACAGTCAGTTCAAGGCCACTTCAAAGTGCTTCAGCACAAGAAGGAAGGCTGGTGTTAAATAAGCCCCCTTAGCAGAGGGAACTACACATCTGGAGTAGTTAGATATAGCTGATTTTGCAGGGAAGTCACTGAGGATATTGTAGTATTGTACATGGGCGCGAAGAAGTTGTATTTGGAGCTGTCCCGAGGATACTCTGAGAGAAGGCAGCAGCTAGAAAATAAGGGAAGGAAAAAAGGCCCTTGGTGTTCCACAGGAGGGACCCCTGAGACATAGAAAACTAGCATATAGAAATAAACCCACCACCCCTTAAAAAACACCCATACAGAAGTGAAGTAGACTATAAAAGTTGATCTAATATCTTTACTTAATTTTTAAGTTCTGTATTAAAAATTAATACATTAAACTCTTATAAAAGTAAGGCACATGCAAAACATATTGTGCAACTTCTGACTTTCAACTCCCTTCTAAACTAACAAGCATTATTGTAATTTGGCGTTTCTAAAGAGTCATGTTTCCCCATGCAGGATATGTGAAAGAAGGTTAAGTCAAGTCTGACATTGCACCACGTAAATCTGGATTCTGTGCTTTCTGTACGACAGTAAGCAGAGATGGACATATCATACAGGAATACAAAATAAAAAACAACTCAAGTACAGATTCTGGTGATGGCCAACATACATACATACAAAATTTAAGAAGGTGAGATTATATCCATTATAGTACATCAATAATCTTATTCAGTATGTGATGATTTGGCAACTCCAGTCTGTGTAACACCAGTGTGCACTTCCTGGTTAGCAGTGTCATACAATGCTGAATACCATAGAAAGATATTGCTCATAGGACACCTGAATCCAGCCATCTTGGTCGGTGTCGTACCGGCGGAACACATCTGTCAGCCTCTGAAAAGGAGGGGAAAAAACCCATACATTTTTGTACATCAGGACAAGTCCTTCCCTTGCCATTGGGGTATCACTTTCTGCCCATCCCCTCTGTAGGCACTTGACAATCTCATGCAGCAGGTCTGATTCTAAAACTGCCCTATACTACATTACCTACATATCTATGCACTTCTTTATAGACACCAACTTCTTGTAACTAGCTTTGAGGTGGGGGAGAAACAATACAGAGTTTTCACGAGGCATTTGAGAATCACCTGGAGGTGAATCTAACAAGTGCCTTCTCCATTTCTTCTACATGCTGTATGTGTCATTAGTGTCCAAGCTGTCCCTGTATAACCCAGAGAAGCCAGGCAATAAAGACAGTAGCCAAACCAACCAGCATGGTTTCACTAACACCAGCTGAATGACACCCTATTTCAAAGCCCTCTTTATCAGAGTTTAAGTTTATAATGAAATGCAATTGGCTTATATTATAAATGAATCTAAAGGCAATTGATGTCTCCACAGACTTACGGTTATAGACATAAGGCTAAAAAGAGAGCAAGAAGATACCTGTGCAGAAATAATGGATGTATTACTTCTACAGGGCCCTGCGTTTTCTTCATGTTGCCTACTGAAAGTATCTTAAGACAGTGTTGCAAAGCTGGGGGGTGTAACAAAAGCAGTCTTTTTCCTATCCTACTAAAACTGGGCTTGTCCATTGCTACAGTTTCCCAGCTTTCCCTCAGTCTTGTCAGGAAAGTCAGATACACCTAAGAGAAACCTTCAGCAATGAGGTAAGGAATCATCCAGTGACTGCCAAACAAAACAGTACACCTGTGTTACCTCTCTCTTCCCCTCATACATCCTGTTACTGAAAGGTTTTTTGTTTGAAATGTCTTTTATTACCATTGCCCTGGAGGAAGAGCAGTGACAAAAGGCTAAATAATTCAGCTACTCGGTCAGATTCCTTTATTACAGACCCTTAAGTGGCAATACAAAAAAACTCAATTCAGACAATGAGAATTATGGGCACCATAGGACATGGAGCACTCCAGTTTTAATAGGTTAAAGGTCCAGAGGAACTGTGTGTGTTCAACTACTGGAAACAGTAGTGTTTTCCTTTTAGGCCACTGCTACTATTTTACAGTTCCCCCCATTGTATCAAATCTACTTGTGATGCTAATAGGTAACTAGTGAAGACCAGTAAATGATGATGTTTCAAGCACCTCTCATATACTCTCCTCAAATGGTTTACTGTAAGTAAAAGCAACTTCTAGATGCGATAATATAGTTAAAGTGCGAACCATAAAAGCTTAGGAAAAGAAGGGTTAGTTTTTTGGCTTTGTTTTTTTCAGCTGACGTAAACATACATCACCTTTCTTACCTGTAAAACAACACAGCACTGAATAAAGTCATCAAAAGCAACTTGTCCTCTTCCTTGTCTGTCGAATTTCCGAATAAGGATATCATAGAACTGGTCAGACAGTCGGTAACCTTGGAAAAAGGGAAAGGCTTTAGAAAGTTTCAGTTACCACAATCCTAGAACAAGAACTAGTGTGTAGCAGGCCTGTCTGACAAACCCAGGAACCTACAAGAGACACCATTTTTTCTGAATGTGTTAAATTGAAATGCATACAATAAAACCTGTGCTTAGTAATAGCTGCACACATAGTCACAGTAAACATAATTACTGACTGAAGTGACAATTCAGTTGAGGGAATGGTTTAGGGGCTGCAGCTCAGCATTTTATAAGTGAAGTCTACCACAACAGACAGCTGGCTTCGTTTTAATCACAGAATCAACTAGGTTGGAAAAGACCCTGAAGATCATCAAGTCCAACCATTACATCATGACTGCCAAGTCCACCACTGAGCCATGTCACTGAGGGCCTCATCCACATGGTTTTTGAACACTTGCAGGGACACTGATCCCATCACTTCCCCCGGCAGCCTGTTCCAATGCCTGATCACCCTCTCTATGAAGACATCTTTCCTACTATCCAGCCTAAACTTCCCCTGGTGCAAGCTTGAGGCTGTTACCTCTTGTTCCAAGAAGTAACAATCTGCATTGTGTACTGAGTAAGTTCATTTACCTGAAGTATTTGGCAACACTCTCTAAGCCGCTACAGAGGAGACTGAAACTGGATGTGTTGGTACATGCGTGGAATGTTTTCTGAGTTTGTTTTCCATTAAAGGAAATAGCTTAAAATCTGAAAGTGCTCGTGGCACAGACATCTTTAAAAGGTATCGTATAGCTAAAAAGATAACTGCATTTCACCTGCCTTGTTTGGAGTCACATTTGTCAGAGCAGTACAGCCCTAACAATAAGAAGCTCATTAGATGCCATAACCCAACCATAAAAACTGAGATTACAGATGAATTACCAAAACCTGTTAGTGTTTGCTTCAGCTCATTTTTGTCAATCATTCCAGAATTGTCTCTGTCATACGTTCGAAAGACATTCTGCCAGTCTGTGATGTACTTCCAGACTCCTGTGAATTCATTGAAGTTCACACCACCTTTGTTTTCTCTGTCGAACATGCCTGAAAGAAGAAACACACATAAACCAATAACCATACTACTCCTCAGTAAGACCTGCTAGTATTTGAAAGCAGCAGCAAGAGCACTGTGTGCAATGTACTGAAGACAAACTGCTAAAATACAAGTGGTATTTTGGGAAGTTCTGCCAAAAATTAGCAAGTGGGCACCCACTGGACAAGGAAAAGATCAAGCAAGATAAAAAACGACCAGGATGAATCACAGAATGTTTTATTTTTCCTGGGGTTTCATTTCCAGTTTGAAAATATTTAGGGCTTGATTGATCATCCAGTGACAAAAAAAGGTAGGGGGTGGGTTGTTCTTTTCTAAGGCACATGAACAAGCCAAGTCAACTGACTGCCAGGACTGCTGGGTAGTCATCCGTGTTTAACTTACCGATACTGTCATCTTTGTATGTAAAGACATATATATGTGATAACATATATGCTTTTGCATGTCATATAGTGATGGAACTCAGACTGCTGCTGAATAATTACTAAAACCAAAGCAAAACATTCAGTCCTTGTATTTATGCACTATATGATAGAAAAGATCTCTTGTGCTTGAATTTTTATCCTACTACCATAATCTTTCACACTACTAGCAATTATTTTAGGACATTAAAGGATTCAAACACTGTAAAGCGTCTTTTTTGGAGCAAAACAGGATTAAAATGTAAAACAGGAGAAACTACTTAGAGATGCAAGCTATATACTATCCTGTTAGAATATTAAGCTGTCAATTTCCCCTAAGCATAAATTACATCTACTATCTATTCAGTTGTACAGTAACATTTTCTCAGGCTACTTCCACAAGTGCACATGTGTGGATGCAAAGGACATTCTGGTATTATTCCAAAGGGAAAATATTCAACTTACTACTGCACAACTGTCTGGAGAGAAAAAAAAAACAGTGCAACAACTGATAGCATTTTCAATGTTCTGAAACAGCTGAAACATCACAAAGCAGTGTCGTGATTATTTCACATCACACAGCCACACTCACCAAGAATTGACCTGACTGTTGCTGGGTTAAATGGAGTCCACGTGCCTGAAACAGAAAGAATCACTTAGTGCCTCAATACTGAGTAACACCTAAAAAAAAATGCAATCAAACAACAAACCAACAAAAAAAAAAAAAAAAAAAAAAAAAAAAATCAGATCAGAACTTAAAACCCAGTGAATTCAGAGCTAGGATGACATGGAGCTAGCACATCATACACATAATAAGGCTGCTTTGAAGTAATTATGTTCTTGAACATTCAGAGGTGACCAGTGCTTTACAGATACTATGCAGGAAGCAACATTTTTCAGGCTGCATCAAACCCCTGCCCCCAAAGCCTCAAGAATTGAGGATTTTTTTTCATCCCAGGCAGTCAGGAGTTACTGGATAACAGGCAAGATCAAAACTGAAGTCCCACTTTTTCTACTGATGGGAGCAGAAGAACTTTCAAATTACAATTCAGATAAGGTCTCATATCTATTTCTAAGTAAAAACCAATCTGCTTATTCCCTATTTTACAGGTGGATTTACAGGACATTAGTTTCTCACAGAAGTGAAAAAGTTTCTAACATGCCATAACCACACAGTTCAAATTGGAGTTGAGTTCAATATAAATCCCACCTCCACTGCTAAATCAATGAGGTGTTTAAGTTAGTATTTTCAGAACAAGAAATGCTGCTGCTTGAAAGGGTCTTTGTACGTCTCTGAATGTGTAGAAGCTAGTCACTTTGGGATAGTTTTCCCTTGGGTGGGACCATTAAGCTTTAAATTCAGAGAAATCCTGTGTCTCGTCCAGAATTTCACCATCAATTCTCTAGAGACTGTGAAGGAACCAAGGAGACCAAGGAGCATATATTAAATTAACTGTGTTTGCGTGTGGGGACCACAAAAAAAGCAGTCGACCAGGGGTACTATAGAGCCATATCAGCAATGCAGTTGGCTGATTGCAACTGCCTGACAGAAAGGCTGTGCTGGCATTAAGCAGGCTGCTTTGCTGCATTGCTTTGCTGCACTGGTGGTGTAAGTAGTGCTCACGGCAGCGCTGACTTTCTCCCACAGAAGAGAAATGGTATCAGTGTAAGTATGCAGATAGAGCAACGGGAAAAACCTCTATGCTGTAGGCAGGTCATAGGACTATTTGCACATAAACAGAAACATAAGCAGAGAGAGAGTAAAAATGTCTCTGAAAATGCTTAAGCAGTATTAGACAGATAATGTCGGTACCTTAAAAGCTGTATGCCTCCTGACAAAACCAAAAAATAACGGAATCATTAATAGGGTGTCAGCATTTAACGCTGAACAGAAGAGAGGAAAATGTGAAAACAGAGTTGGAAATGTAACCTATTTCATGTTTCATTTTTTGAAAGACTCATCTAGATACCAGAGTGAAATCAGAGGAACTCCAGTGCTGAAGAACTGTACTGATTCCAGCCTGTTCCAATAACCACTGAAAGACTGCTCCCTCCCCTGACTCTGCTATTAACTTTGCATGACAGTGCAGAAGGAAACAAGGAAGCACACGAATTTATTGTGCAAACAGCTATACAAAGTGATGATGTCCCTGATAGGTGAGTATACTGTTACTTGAATAAACTTGACATGTCTAGTGTGACGTGTCCCTGACCTTGGCAGGGGGGTCGGAACTAGGTGATCTTAAGGTCCTTTCAAACCCAAACCATTCTGTGATTCTGTGTTGAAAAGCTGATCACCAAAACCACATTTAACTTCAAATTTTAATGAGCACTATGCAGACTTCTAAAAATGCTTTAGAAATAGACATGTAACGTTCTTTTAGCCCATGTTAGATTGCAGGACATCCACGGGAGGAAATATTTTAAAAAGAATATAGTGAATGGTTAGTAACTTTGGTGTACAAGATCTAGAATCACTCAGAAGGAAGGAAGCTTACAGTTCTGCACATATTTTGTCTAACAGTGAATTCACTTGGTGGGGATTCTTCATAACTGCAAAGCACTGAAACTCCTAATCTACACTGTAAATAAGGAAAGAAAAGAGTTCAGATAGTCATCACTGCCTATTAGGCCTTACATTCAATGGGGTGAAAATGTATTTACAATACATGAAGTTTAAAATGGTAGGTAAAGCCAGGTTCCCACAGGTACAAACAGGACTGTGATCTTAAATGAAAACAGTGCCTTCATCAGTTTACTTTAGCTTTTCCTGGAGTTTTTACTCAAAACAGTATTTTAGTTATGGATTAGGTCTGACAGCTACAATATACTGCTTTTCATTTATCAGCTGACTTATTATACAAATATTCTAGTACAAGACCATGGAGCCATCCAGATTTATTTCTGGTCAGGTGGTTACTGACAAAAAGGAGCCTTTCAGCCTGTGTGCACTGCAGCTCACAGCTTCAGTTTAAACCCTTCTCAATCACAAAGCACAGGAGGGCTGAAGGAATTAAACCTTGGGAGAAGGGAACTTGATACAGACTCAAAGGTGCACAAACAGCTTCAGTTTGCACTTTTTTTCAGGTTTCTAAGTGGAAAAAAAACCCAACCCACAAAGAACAACCCAACCCACCCTTATTCACTAGGGGAAAGCCAAAATAGGCAACTGGAAATTCTTTCCGCTTTTTATTTTGCTTCCTTGAGTTACTTGACCAAACCCTCGTTACCCTTTAAGGGAACTGACACAGGGCTGGAAAGTTTTAATACTAGATCTACAGTGCATCTTTCTGCTTTGTTAGGAAAAAAACCCAAACGTGCCTCATTTGGGAAAAAAAAAAAAAGAATTAAAAATTATCATCTTCAATTCCTGCACCATACTGTTTGTAAAGATTTTATGTGCAGTGAAAAGGCTGGTTGTAAACAGCTGATCTTTGTCCAGGTTAAACACTGGTCCTGGTTAAAAAAACAAAGGTTCAGTAGTGATAAGCAAGGAATCTATAAGTGACTGTTTATGTTTTCTAGGAAGCAGAGCTGGAAAAAGACAAAGAGGTGCGCATGCCTTCATTTCTCAGCATATAAATCAGTAATGTTTTCAGTAGGTACTCAGCTTATATAATGCCTTGTCACTAACATGCACTAAACCCAGAAAACTTCCCTTGAAATAAAAACAAAAACCAAAACAGAACAAAGAAAAAATCCAGTAAGATAAAATAAGATCAGGAGGATTGTCCATTTCTTAACTCCCCTTCAACCTTCTGCTGTGGGTTAAATATTTAAATAATATAGTATAATACTCATAATAGTTCAATAGTATAGTAATAATATTAAATAAAGATAGATATTATTAATCAGCAATGGGAACACTCCCCCATCTCCCCCAATCAAATAACTATGGCATAAAGCAAACAGACTCATTTGAAAACTAACATTAAGTTTATGATGAACTACCTAACTGCTCACTTACAGACTCACCGTTAGATAATGCCTGCTGAAGTTCATTGTCAGATATTATTCCACTCCTGTCTTTATCAACCCTGGAAGGAAATAATATATTGGTAAGCTTTAAATGGCTGAAATGAAGAGGTTCCACTTACAGAAGACTTCAACATTCTGGTTCTTACTCACCATATAAATTAATATTTTCCTGAAAATGGCATTGTACTTGGTAAACCATTCATTGTAATTGCAAGTTAAAAGCTTCATTCAGACTGATGACATTCTGGAGTGCACTAAGTAAGTATCTATTTATTTTTAAGAGAACTGCAGAGCACATCATGCTGGGTAAATCCACATAATGCCTAATGTCACTTAGCTGCCTGGCTCCCAGATTGCAGCCCCAGGTTTGGCACCCAGTTTCTCTCAGTCAGATGCTGGCAATGGAGAGAAAGCCATAATGTAACTAGTACAAAGTACTTGAAGAATCAATTGCAGAACCTCAACCCATTTCAGTGGGACTCAAAAAGTGAAAAAGCACAGGTCCCATTCAGGTACCACAGTCTACTGTCTTAGAAAACAGAGTTCTATTCTAAAATTCATAAACCTAGTGATTTCTGCCCAAATAAAGCAGGATCATGCCTTCTTCAGAATATCTGAAAGTGGTGGGAACTTCCCCCGATTTTAAACAAGGACCATCCTCTTGACACTGACAGTTTCAATTTCCCCTCAGTTACCACCCTTGCAAAGTCCTGCTCAGCCTTTCCCTCTGTTGAAGCTGTTTTTCCCTTTAGTCCTTGTTGTCCTTCTTTCAGTTCACTCAGTGAGATTCCTTCCTCATCTCAAAATGGCACACAACGTTCAAAATGCAAGAAGTTGCATAAATGGTAACACAAAAAGATATTCCCCTTTTTTACTCTCTATTTCTTTTCTACATAATCCAAACATTTTCCTATATTTTCAGCTGCTATTAAGTGCTAAGATAGTATTTTCATAAGTAAGTGGGTCTATGACCCACTTATCTTTCTCCTGAGGCATTGAGCACACTGATTTTATATGCAAAATGACGCAAAGTTAAAGTGGCTCTTCCTCGCAGACATCAGGTGTCTTCTCTGGGTTTTAACTGGCCACTGTACAGCAACTGTGGTCTGTCTGTGACAGGGTGCTGTGATCCACTCATACACAGGACTGTAAGGACAATTCGTTCAGAACTGTTAAATTGAAGCCTTCACAGCCCTCACTTACTGCAGGAATCAGTTAGCATGAATGATTCAGCTGAAGCAAACTTCACCTGGACATTCACCCTCTTTTCCCGCAGTTGCTCCTGAATATACTGAATAAGGACCCCAAAATAGCTCAGTCCATTATTGTGGCAGATGACCACACACACTTCTTTTTAGTTAGTCATTTATCGATTCTAGAACCCACCCTTTCATTCCACATATACTGGATTTCTCTAAAGGCCTTTGATACTTTCATATGTTGAGAGTCTCTGGAAACTATTTTATGAATTGCACCAGTTCTAGACATCACATCCATACTCAATCCTTACCAAACACAGTACAGGACTTACACAACACAGTACACAGTAGTCTGCCAGAAAGGGATGCTTTCAACAAAAGCCATACAACATTCCTGACTACCTACATTATGTTTAATGGTTTCTACTGGTTTGCCTGGTGTGGAAGTCAGACTGTGGAGGTTTCCTTGTGGACTCTTTAAAAACAGCACCATGCATGCTTCCTCCAAGTTCCCAGATGAAGTGGTTTTAGGGAAGGCTGGGGAAGTAAGCGGCCACATTCCTGAGTCATTCCTGAGTAACTAAGCAAATATTAGCAGTTTTAGCAACATATTACTGTTTGTCTGCTCCTTAACCTCTTCTTACTGTCACTTGAGTCAAGATAAATCCTCTGACACAGCCCCCATGAAAATGGATCCAACACAGGAACCTGCCCCATCTTCTTGATGTAACACAATTGTGAAGAACTTCCTTACTACTACTGTCTTGGCAGCGTATTTCTTAACACAGGCCTGCTAACTCCCCTGCAGGCTCCTACTCCAGATGAATTCCAGACAATATCTGTTAGTAGCTTTGCAGTTTTCCATTAAACATTTATCAGATTCCTTTTCACAAGCCTTCCTATACTGCTGCATGGATCCCTCCAGGCTTTACTACCTTTTCCGGGTTCTCAGGTCAAAAATCCCTTCAGCGATTTCAAGGTTACAACTTCCCCCTTCCATTAATCCCCCTTTCTTTGCTCTAAAATACAGCCATACTTATTCCTCCTCAAGCCCTTCTTATCGCACCCCCTCAGATCCTGCCTACAGGGATACAACCGCGACGCTCACCCGCCCCGCAAGGCCCCGAGGCGGCCAAACCCCGCCGTGGATGCCCAGGGCCGGTGACAGCCCTCCCGTACCAGCTCGCCGTTTCCGGGCACCTCCCAACGCCCCTTCTCACCGGGTAATGCCTCAGGCAGCAGCGGCCCCGGGAAGGCCTAGCTCACCCCGTAGCTGCCCGGGAATGACGAGGGTGGTGGCGGCCGGGAAAGGGGTGCCAGGGCCCGGCCCCCCAACGAACCCCCCTCAGTCCCGTCCCCGCAGCCATCAGGACGGTAACCCCGGGGTCTCAGCGACCTCACCTCTGGAAGACGTTCCACAGGAAGGAGGGGTCGGGCAGCGCGGCGCCGGCGCCGCCGTTGGGTCTGTGGTGATAGCCCGCCGCCATGGCCGCGCCGCCGCCACCGGGCAACCCCCGCTCGCGCCCTCCCCGCGCTTCCGGCACGGGCCGCGTGACGCGAGGCCGTGGCTGACGTCGTGAGGCGGAGCCGGGGAATCCCGAGCCGAGCCGAGCCGTTGCCATGGCGACGCGGAGCGTTGGCAGCCCCGGGGGCGGTCACCGCCGTTTCCCGCCGGGACTAAGGGCGGGAAGCGGCTGCAGGCCTGGGCTCCGGCGGAGCGGGGCACACGGACCCGCGCCAGCGGGGATCTGCGAGGGGCAGAGCCGCCCCGAGGACCGCTCAGGGAAAGTGGTGCGTGACAGAGCGGAAATACTGCACGTGTGACACCCAAGAGGTAAGATACAGGGTTACTGCTGGAGAGGGGGTAGAGGGAGAAACAAAGGCCCATGAACTGATTCCCTCAGACAAACTGAAGATGAAAATGCACATAAAAATTTCAGGAACAGGATTGGAAAGTACAAGCCGGATTAGTTACTATCACCGCAATCATTCTTAACTGAGCGCTGAACACAGCCCTCAAAAAAGCAGCCTCATTCCCCTGCACGCACCTGCAGTTTCTAGGAACAGGACATGGAGTGGCTCCAGACCTTGCTAAAGCTCTCAGGTGGACAGCCTGAACCATCTTCAGCCTTTGGAATGCACTACCCATCAGTGAAAAAACCCACAATCTTTGGCTTTTTACATGATCCTTCATCCGAACTGCCGACCTCCCATGTGAGGACACAGGGAGAAGGCCTGAACAGCACAAGCTCTCCAGGGTCACAGCCCAAACAAGTTACACATCCAAACTCCAGAACGTTAATTTCTAATTAATGTAGGCTCATGTACTTATCTCCAGCCCCTCTGTTCAGGTATAATACATAATGCCTTCTCTCTGCCCTTCATCAAGTCACTTTAAATCTACAATTTTCTAGCAATATTTTATAATTAGACCAAATAAGGCTCTTTTCAGTATTAAGAATTGATCTGGAAACACTGTGGAAATAAAACACAGTATCCTGTGGTTTCAGAAAACTGTTAAATCCAAAGTTTATTCACACTTCAAACAAAACAAGATTTAAACCGACTGTAAATCTATAAGGATGCAGATACGACACAGCTGAAGGTAGCAGTGGTTTAGCATTTCATTGAACTGGTGGTGCTTTATGTGCTGTTTTTAGTGAATCAATGAAAAAAAAATTGTACCTCGTGTAGGTTTATTTATTTTTTCACTCTATAATCAAATTGCACGGCAGCAATTTCATTCAGTCCCCTAAGTCAGGAAACTGATTTCATAATTAAGGTTTCTGCAATAAACTATTTTACACCAAAGTAAAGACATACACAACATATAATGTGAAAGTGGATTGAGGACATTAATATATGCTCAGCTCAATGCAGTGCCATATAAAGATAGTTCTAAAGGAGTCTGCTTAGGTACTGTAGGAGATGTATTTTAGCATATCCAACACTAATGCGCTGCTGTTTTTTTTATAAACATCTTTATATGACGTTGCAGGGCACCGTGCAAATGTATTCCACAAGAAAAACATTGGCTGACAGCAAAAATAGGTCAGTGGCTGTAACAAATAGGTCAGTGAAAAGACCCCCTGCCGTTAGAAGCTTCATTCTTCAAACATGACCTTTACACCCATCTTATTTCCCCACATCCAAGTCTTTAGAAAGAAACATGCTTAGCAAGTATCAGTGTATATTGAACTTTACTCAAAATAGCACTGTCAAATTTGCCCTCAAATATTTCAAACCTGTCAATTCCAGACAAGCAATGACACACAGACAGCAAGTTATCAGTTACTTAAGAAGTTTTGGCACAGTCAGAGTAGGAACTGTAATTTCTTTAAAGATTGGCACATAGTTTGGATTCGGTTGGCTCGGACCTTGATCCAAAGTCTCAATGATAGTCTGCTTCATATCTCTGCTGGCATCGCCTCTCACTGTCAGCAAAGCTGCAATATGGTCATCCCTGACAAAGGAAAATGGTAAAACTGGCATTAGCAGAAAACTTCGCACAAGGAAGATCTTTGTCAGAAGTATCATTTAGTTGGCAATCTTTTCTTTCGGATTCAGCATGTAATTCAATTCTCCAACACTCAAGTCACTCAGAACTCACTTCTCCAGCTTGACATAAAAGCACTGTTTTGGCCTCTCTTAGCACTCTAAAACATGTTTTATCCTTCCAAAACTCAGAGTGGAACTATTTTTGTTATTCCCTTGCTGTACCACTGAGTACTTACATATGTGTACCTCCTAGCCCAGCTCACATACACTTCATATTAACATCATTTTTCATAAGAAAGTGGCTCCGTTATAAACCATGAAAAAATATGAACACATCGTCTCACCCCAAACTACAGAGACTATGATGCAGAAACTCCTGGTTTTTAACTTTGAGGGCAAAGAAAATTACCTGATATCTGGGTATTTACTGACTAAAGTTGAAACTTCCAAATAGAGCAATGAAGGATCAGTTAGCTTGATAACCTCTGCAATGGCTTCAATGATGTCACAGAGTCCTTCAGTGTCCTCTCCAGAGCCCTGCAAGAGGAAAAGTAAAAAAAAATACTAATTCCCAAACCAAAATCCCTCATATCTATGGAACAAGACAATCTCTACGGTCTCTTCAACTTTAACCCTTCTAGGATTCTATAAACAACCCTTTATAATCAGTACTTTCCTCAGCAATGTTCTTGAATTCCCCAAAGAGCTGAATTTTCAGACATTAAGAAAACAAAGTATTTGTGAATTGTCACTGTAAGTCACTTCCCCCTTTCCCTGTCCTTCAGCCAGAGACCTGCCCTCGGAGTATTGGTAAAGAAAGTCTTGTCTTACAAACAATATGTTGTATTTATCCACAAGGCGATGCATTCTAGTCTTGAACTTTTGTTAATGTGTCAGCATGAACTTTAGTAACAACTGACGTGAAAACTCTTCAGAAACATTACGTAAAAACTGGCCCTGCATCTGCTTCCTTCCAGTCATCTGGGCACCGAGACAGCTTTCAACAACTTATCAGCTGAACTGTAATGTCGATTTAATCTCTGAACTCTTTAATCTCTTCATTCCAGGTCACCTGGTCCTGCCAATCTGCAGGTATTGCTCAATTCATTTATCCCATAATCTCTTCTATCAATGCCTTAATCTGAAACAGGTCTTACACAGAATCTCACATAATGAAGGATGTTGTTGCAGGAGTTGCCCTAGCATCTTTCTTAGTGAGCAGAGATGAAAGTTGCCTTTCCAGGCAACTTTCCAGGTTTCCAGGCCAGTTCCAGGTTTCCAGGCTTTATCTTTCTCTGCATTCCTTTTGCATTTTGTCATATGTTGCCCCTAGGAGCTTTCTGGCAGAACCGTGCTCCTTACACAGTTAAATAAACATTCAGTATTCATTTTAGGCTATCTTATACATTGTTTCTCAACTACCTTTCTTCTGCCTATCTTTTCTATTTCTATTGCACTTTAAATGTATTGACTGTAAGTAAATACACTGCATGCTACTTAGGTATAAGTAACCACATGTCTTCAGTGCAGTAGTGCCCTTCCTTCCAGCCAGGAAAAATAAAGCCTTATTTTAATTTTATTTATTTAATTTATTTTCTTTTATTTCATCTTATTTATTTTATTGTAATTATTTTATTAACAAACAAACTCTCTTTTCTTTCAGTGGCTACTATGAATCCAAGGTACCCATCTCTGTGTGGCCATTCAAATATTCCACTGCAGAGAGCTTTATAAGCACAAAGTAGTAGAAACTGGTGCTCAGGAGCTATAGCAACAGGCCTGCATGTGTTCAGAAACATTGTCTATGCCCTCAGCTGGCATCCTTGATATTTACAAGTTCCTCGATGATTTGGAAACATGGAGATCTAAGCCCGGCCATTCTTCCCAAGCAGTAAACATGTGTGGTTCATTCTAAATCACCAGGTTAACAGCATTACCCAAAGAAAATACTTACAGCCGCAAGCTTCTTAAACAGAAATCGGAACTGTTCTGCTTCTTTGATCATTCTTTCTGCACCCTCTTTTCTCTCTTCTGCATTCTTAAAAGATATACGTTTTAACATGATTGCTCTGATGTATTCCACAACCACTCTCCGATGGGCCTCGACAGTCATTGTCTGAAAGAAAAGAGAAAGGTGCAGATTATGCCATTAACACCTGCAAATGTTACCATTACTTTTAGGCTTTGAGCAATTATCAGGCTTTGAAATGTGCATTTGCACTTCATGACGAGAACACAGCTTTTGCTAATACTACATATTTTGAGTGGCTCTAGATTTTCACAATGCTGAAAGAAATGACAATCAGTCCTTCCCTAATGAGGGGGATGTGCCAATCCTCCTCATAAAAAAAGAAAAAAAGGAAACTGCAAAACCAAGATATCTCTAATGAGATCTGCTTTATTTTTGAGGAGCACTTCTATCTAGGAGAACAAACATGGAATAATTTGGGTACCTTTAGAAGAGATCTGTGCCTGGCCTTGCAGCCTTGCTCTTTCTATCTCTGGCCACCAGAGGGCCTTCTGCTGGAGAATTCCAGCATTTTGCATAAATCACTGCAAATATTGCCTACATTATCTGGGTCAAGTCTGGTAAAAAGCCTCCAGAGTCAGCAACAATCACTTTCGCGGATATTCCAGGATTGATCTGCTGTGCAGAAGCATCTGGTAGTGGTGCGAGAGTAAAGCTGAGGTTTGGTAATAAAGAACAAAAAAAACCCACAAAACCATTACATTTTTTCAACTGTAATGTAAGGAAGAGTCCTTAAATCCCACAAAGGCCTCAGGTATTTTCTTTCCCTAACCATGGTGGCAAAGTTATTTACAATTAAGAAAAAGCCTGTGGAATAAGTAGTTACAAACTTTTAACCATGTTTTATCAGCATAGATCAAGCTTTGGTTTCAATCACCATGTTCCTCGGTCAAAATCCTGGAGAACGGTTTCAGGAAGAGGGAAAACAACAGATTGAAGTACTGGAAGTCACAGCTCTCATCTAGGACATGGGAAACATGCCTGCAAGTCCAGCTCTCAAGACTGTGCAGAAATACCAGAGTTCACTGGTTGTTCAGGGATGGCTTCTCCTGCATTGGTGGAATTGATGCCGATAGCACAGAGGAAATTAACTGCACGGAATAGACTGTGGGAGACTGACATCTATGCCCCATCCCACAGAATCATAGAATAGTTAGGGTTGGAAAGGACCTTAAGATCATCAAGTTCCAACCCCCCTGCCATGGGCAGGGACACCTCACACAAGAAGACTGAAGAACAGGTCTACTACAGCTGAGAAAAAGAACACTCAAGAAGAGCCACAGTGCAGTGACAAGGCATTCACTTTACACACAAGGAAAAATGGCAAAGCATAATGACTGTAAGATCCAGATCTCCCTCATTTCAGAACAGTGCCCTTCCCTTTAGACTCGTGTTTTTGCAGGTGCTTTCTTTGTGTGGCTGTTAAAAACTGGATTTTCAAAATAGGGTTAACCAAGAGTATTTTAAAACCAGAAAAAAGCCCACCACAAACCAGGGTAACAAAAGCATGTCCCATCCAGTGCTAGAGCCTAGAGTGTCTTGTCTAGGAGATTTTTTTGTGCTAGGAGACAGTGGAATAGCAGGCACAACAGATGCCAAGAAACACACTTGCTATCTTTCTCCCCATATGGTGGCAATAAATGCTACATGAAGAAAAACATGTGACTGCAGAAATTGGTATTAACACTTGAAGAAACTCATGCCAAGCTCTACAACCTGGCAGTAACAAACCAAATCTGGAGAAGAAAGCTGTTCCTGGGATATAGACTAATTCTGGGAGTGATCAAACTTTCTGTGTGTACTTTTTCTGCACTGAAAATGCATATTATTCAAGGCCTCTACGATCTGCAAATACTGAAGTTTAACAGATCATGAGAGGAACTCTGAACAGTCCCCTCTATCTCTTAAAGAGTTAAAAAAGAGTAAACAGGATTTTGAGACTGTCTTTTAAGCACTTGTATTTAGGAAGGACTTGTTCAAAGACCTCACCAAAATCCTGATCTTGCTAGCTTCCAAGTATTTCCTGCATCTTAGGGAATCATTTAAGACATGCTACCTTAACTACCCCAAACTCACTTTAATTCAATAAAGGATAAAACCAAGTACAATTATACTAAAGATTAAAGAATAGAGAAATGCAGATATCCTTTGACAGATCACAGGGAAAAAAAAAAAGACAAAAAAAGACTTAACCTAGCACACCATGTATCACCATGTTAAACATGTTATGCATTCGTGAAACCTTATGGCAGCAGTTTAGCTATGCCTCGCTGCACATACTAAAACACAATTACAGAATTTGCTTTAATTAAAAAAATAAAAAATTACAGGCCAAAAAAATGGTGTCAAAGAGCTAGCTTTATCTGACTACAAACTTCCGAGGAGAGGTAGAAGAGTACAAGCCAGTAACAACACAATCTAGTAACACGCAAAGAAGCACGGCCAGCAGGTCAAGGGATGTGATTCTGCCCCTCTGCTCTGGTGAGAGCAGAGTACTGTGAGTACTTGGAGTACTGTGCCCAGCTCTTGAGCTCCCAACACAAGAGGGAGATGGACATGCTGGAGCTTGTCCAGAGGAGGGCCACAAAAATGATCAGTGATCTGGAGCACTGATCCTAGGGGAAAGGATGAGAGAGTTGGGGCTGTTCAGACCTTACTGTGGCCCTTCAGTTCTTAGAAGGGGCTTCTAAGAAATGTGGAGAGACTTTTCTGTAGGGTGCACTGTGACAGGACAAGGGGTAATGGTCTTAAAACTAAAAGAGATGAGATTCAGGTGGATGTGAGAAGAAAGTTCCTTACAACGAGGGTGGTAAAAATACTGGCACAGGTTGCCCAGAGGGGTGGTGGATGCATGACAGAGACCTTCAAGGCCAGGCTGGATGCAGCTCTGGGCAGCTTGATCTAGATGAGTATGTCCCTGCTCACTGGAGAGGCAGTTGGACTAGATGGGCTTTGAAGACCCCTTCCAACCCAAACTATTCTACAATTCATGACATTACATTTTCTGGATTAAATCCTGCACCCTCAGATCTGCCTTTGACAATACTAGTGGAAAAAAAATAAGGATGAGAGAGAACTGCCAAATTCAGACTTCCAGTGATGACTCAAGCCAATTTCTGTATTCCAATTCTGAATTCCATTTAGTGTTCACTAATTCCAAACCAACATGATCCTCAGAGTTTCACAGATTATTTCACACTTACCTTTTTATAAGGCTTCTTTATTTTTGAAAAGTCATTGAAATAATCCTCTACAGTGACACAGATAGTCCCCACTGCATTACACCCCATCAACCACTTCTTCGTCATCAGCTCATTAAGATGTGGCTGAAAAGGCAGTAAAAAATCGATTAGAACACTTTCATAGCACTGCAGTTACAAAAACATAGAAAACAATTTTAAGTGTCATACATTTCCAAATTATACTCCTTCAATAGGAATAAGCAGTAGAGAACAATTGTGTGGTAAGTTGTCAGAATGACAGTTGCCACAGAGAGCTACCCTGACATACACACTGTGTGTGTGTAAACCAGCTGTACTAACCTGAGCATTTGTGTCATATTACTTCTCTAAAATGCTTTATTATGTTTTCTATTTAAACGTCTATGCTAAATAAAAGTGTAAGGATAAAACTTGAGTAACAGCTGATGATTCCAATTTTAAATATGAAGCACTTTAAAATTGTTGTGATACTACAACTTCATGCTTGATTTTTTGAACTGCTGCTGGCTGCTCAGTTGTTCCCCTTTGCTGGCCTCACAAACTCCCTGTGCCTATGCCAAACCTAGTGGCCTGTATGCTCTACTTCTTTACCAGAACTCCACAATGCATAATTCCAGTATTCTCTACATCCACATACCCATCTTGCTTTGCTCTACCCAGAGGAAAAGTTATTTATGTATTAGAGCACAGTACTTTATAAATTATAATAGTGACATGAAGCTTGAGGTTAGTGAATTGCAAACAATGGTCATTAAGAGTAGATGGAGTGTCTTCTCAGAACCAGTGAGCACAGCTAATGAGAAATAAAAGGGTTTGCTTAAAAGCTCCAAGTTTAAAATAAACACTGCTCCAACATCTTTCTTAATACGATTCATTCAAGGCATTAGTTCAAAATATTATTACAAATCTCACAAAGTCCCAGAGCACCTTTCTTTGCTCCCACCATTTCTCCAATTTCTCTGCCTTCCTCTCCATACTCCCAATTTCTTTTTATTAATAATTTATTTTTTTTTCCCCAGATGGTAGAATTCTGACACGTGCAAGTTTATCAGTCAGAAAAGGCTCACCTTTGGAGTCAATCAGCTGTCTTAATTATAGGTGTACTTCATCTGTATTAAGATCACAGAATCATGGAAAGGAAAGGACCTTAAGATCACCAAGTTCCAGCTTCTCTGCCATGGCCAGGGACACCTCACACTCCACCATGCTGGCCAAGGCTCTGTCCAGCCCGGCCTTGAACACCAACAGGGATGGAGCATTTAACACTTGTTTGGGCAGCCCGTTCCAGTGCCTCACCACCCTCACAGTGAAGAACTTCTTCCTTATATCTAACCTGAACTTCCTCTGTTTAAGTTTTAACCCATTACCCCTTGTCCCATCAGTGTGGTCCCTGATGAAGAATCCCTCTCTGGCATCCTTATTATACAAAAGATAATTAAATTGTCAGCATTATTTTCCCAAATAATTCTTAAAACTCAATTACAAAAGTATAAGACTAAGTACAACCTGATAGAAAATACTGTCTGTATACAAAGAGCCTGCCTGAAGTTATCCTGTGAAATATAATTAAGCAACCTTTTAGTCTCCTACATGCAAACTGTATCAGTGAAGAACCATACTGATGTTCACTGGCACTTTCCTAGAATATCACATATAAAATGTTTAGGAATCAAAAGGCTTCATAACCACTTCATCCCTAAATTATTTTTCCTTATAAAATGATACTTCCGGGTTTGTTTTTTTTTTTTTTGAGGAAAAAAGTTCTAACCTCTAAATCCATGAAGACTTCATCTAGCAGGCTAGAGCATCCTTCTTTGGCAATGATGTCTAAAGTTGCATCCATGCTTGCATGACTGCTTGACAACGTGTCTTCCATTTCAAGTTTCAAGTATTTTCTTTTCAGACTGATTATAGATTCTCTGTGACAAATAACAATGCTTTTCATCATCTACCAATGCACAACTGCATTGCTACTAGATCTCTGGAGTGCATACATGGAAAGAAACATACTAGAGAGTCTTATTTTTTGCAAGGAGAAATAATGCCAGATGCTTGCTTTGGAAGTCTTAATTTATTCTCCAGCATGACTTTAGAGTGATCAACTTAGGCTAGTTTTATGCTGGTAACAAACTACTGCTGACTTGTAGACTTGAGAATAGCAGCAGATACAGATGAGTATCAGGCTGGACTGCTCAGCACCAAAACATGTCCAACAAGGATTTCTTTCCCGTTTTGATATTCTTAATAGAGTAAGGTCTACCTTTACTTTTCTTCAGTTCACCTTGATGATGGCTGCTTGAAGGTGAACTGTGAGAGATCAAATGTAAGAGAAAATGGCAGGCCCCAGACCAACTACCTGGAATGAAGTTTTCAAATTCGAAAGTTGCAGACAGATTTTTCTTTGGCAATGAAATTCTTGGAATACCAAGTGGATTTTCAGCAGTGAGGGGCAATGGCTCGGCTTGCCTTGCCAAAGGCAAGAGCAAACGCAACATCCGCTTCTCAAAACAGTAACATACTTCAACCTATCGTCTTTTTTAGTCAGCTAAACTCTCTTAACTGAAACCCTCTGTACACAAAAGAAGAAGGTCCTGCAAACACATAGTATTACAAATCAAGTATCAATACTTCTCACAGTACTGTAAGAACATGTAGACTTACTTAAAGGTTTGACAATTGTTGATGACTGCAATCATGTATTGAACATAACATTGAGGATATTGACGATTTTTAAGATGTTCTTCTTTATAGAACTGTGCTTCATCTTTGTACCTGTAACATAAACAAGGAATGTCATTAAACAGACAGAAATCTGTAATAACTTAAGTACACCTTGTAGGTTCAAATGCTCCATAAGGGCCTGTCAGGTACTTAAAAGTATTTTATAAAAGGCTTGTTTGCTTGTGTGATATTTAACCCCTCGATTCTGGGCAGAATCCAGCCAAGGAGGTGTTTTCTGTCTTCATTAGGAGTATAAGACATATACTTGAGATAAAAAAAAAGTTGAACTGACTCTCTAACAGCCATTTGCAGAGAGGAACTGAAAGTGCCACTCACCACCACTGAAGAACTTCAGTGACGAAACAGGGGAAAGGAGGAAGAAAGCAAGGAAAGGAAAGGTAAGAAAAGCTTGGTTGGCACAGTTGTGATAGGAGAAAGAAAGCAGTAAAGAAACATCCATACATGAAACAAGTATTGGAATTGTAGGAACAACGAAAAGCAGAAGCAGCCTATAGCATTTACATTTTAAAAAATTGTATTACCTGGTTAAAAATGAATTCATTTGTTGAAGACATAGAAGGAGTACCTTTGTTTTCAAATCTTCATTTATCTGAGCAGCCACCTGAAGATTCTGCTCAAACATCTAGGTTAAAAACAGTTTTGTTATAAAAAGAGACCTTTAGCAGTGGCAAACCAAAGACAGAGCTCCTGTCTTGTTGGAGACTCTCACTAGCACCAGCTTTACATACGTCTTTCTTATTAGCCAAGCCTGTACAACTGCTGCTGACTAAACCAAAAATCACTATTTTTAACTAAATTATTGGCAACCATTAATATACACAGCAGTTTTCTCCTGACATTGAGAACAGCTGCATTCTTTCTCCAGCAAGAGTACTTAGTATTTCTGATTCACTATGAATTTGGCTTTGCAGTGGATCAAATTTCTCAGGTCAACTCCCGCAGCTAGTAATGAATAACCTTATACCTCAAATTCCTTTGCTTTCCCCACACATGAAAACAGTAAGTTAACATCAGTGAAGTAAAGGGACTCCTAAACTTCAGAAACGCAACTAGCCACAAGATCCAGGTGACTGACAGGGAACTGTGTGAGGTAGGAGAGGGACTAGAAAAGAAGGGTACAAAACCAGCTGGAAAGGTCAGCTGCTCTCATGCCTAGATGATTTTGAAGGTTTCACTGTTACATGAATCTCAGCACTGCAGCCTCTGACAGCACAATACTATCCAATCAGCCACCAGTTTCTTTGACATCACACACTTTCCAAAAGGGATTAGATGAAGTCAACCTTGGCACTAATACAAACGAGAACAAATGTAGCACAAACCCCAGAAAAAGAAAGGAAAGAAACAAAGCATAAAACAATTGCAGGAAGAGGAGAACATCTATTTTTCACTGAAGGTACCTAACACAGTATTTGTAAAGAAAAATCAGAAAATGAGCATAATAAGCTGACCACTAGCTTTCTACTACCAACAGGTGGTGCAATTTTGTGTTTGGTTTTTCTATGGCTTTACTTTTTATTTTTAAATCTTAGAAACAGACTTATATTTTCTGTCTTGAGGCTATCTCATAATTTGTACAGCCATTAATGTTAACTGAAGCAGTGTTTAAACAGTGACATTTTTTATCTTCAACAGCACTCTTCTTTCCAGTATTAAGGTGTTTGCATGATGAAAAAATGATGAACAAATCCATGCTTAACTAACTCAGCACCGTATTAACAAGCAATATTCTACTAACTAGCAAACATCTCATCTGGTCAGCTCATACTACGAATCTGCAGAGACCCAAGTAAAAGCAGTTAACTAAATATAATCAAAATAGGTTTGGAAAAATATATTCCTAATCTACGCACAAAAAGAACTAAGTCTAACTTAAAAGTGAAGAAGACCCAACCCCTCCAACCAACAACTCTACAGCAGAAAACCTATACTTCAACAGGCAGAAACCCAACATCATTCCAAACAGCTTGGTTTCCCCCTCTAATCCCTCTATTACCCCAAATTCATATATTGCTTCCACAGATTGTCTAGAATAATCAATTTGTCTTATACCTGAAAAACAATAGCTGGGAGCGTCGTCTGATAGTACCCATCTTGATCTGCTTCTGGTTCAGTTTCTTTTATCCAGTCTTTTTTATCTGTCTCTAGTGCTTTTCGCAGCCAGCCAATGATGTTAGACTACATTAAATAAAGCAACCGAGAAAAAGAGTTAGAATTTAAAAGAAAAAAAAAAAAAACAACTACAGTATTTGGAAGAGCAGTCGTTTACATAATGCATAGTATATATAGTAGCAAATAAAGTTGACCACTCCTGTAATCACTACAAGATATAGGTAACATAGACAAATTGGAATTTGCAGTGACAAAAAAGGCTAGTATTGGTAAACCAGTGATGCAGTTCTTAAGCACTCTGGAAGGGGAGTATCCCTAACACAAAGAACAAGACAGGCAGAATCAACATATTTATTAACTTTGGAAGCATTCATAAAGCATCAGGCTTTAGGTTTCAAACAGAATTTTTCAACAGCTGAAAAAATTGGAATAATACTTAATGCATGAAATTTAACACATACCTGCTTGTAGTTCCCTTACATACATTTTAGGAAACAGATGCTTCTTACTGCTGGGGACAAAACCCCAGGATTAGATTAAATGGGTTGTATTTCTTGGAATGTAAGTGGTGCAGAAAACTGTGATGGAGATAAAACAGTTGGCTCTCCTCATAGCTGACCAGCACAGTATATAGCAAATAGACATTAGTAACAACTGGTTTTAGAACTAGATTAAGTCAGTTTTGTGATCAGTTGCATCACACAGATACAATGGACATATTTGCTAGAGTAGGCAGTAAAGACTAAATAAATGTTTGCTAAATACGTAATTGGAGTCTTTGATTTCTGTCCAAAAGAATTATCCTTATGTTTTCAAAGGTTTGAAGGTTTCTGCCTCTTTTCTGCTTCATTCACATTTAGTCAAAACCCCTGGTAAATGTTCATAATTCTTTCTAATGTATAACAGGTATATTAATGTGCCATACCACACAAAATTAAACAAGACCAGCAGGCATGTACAGAAAGGGGAAAAAACAGTCTAATAAAGGTATGCTTTTAATGCTAACATTTTCAAATGTATTAAATCAGTATATTTTGGTTAAAACTATCAGCAGACAGGATAAAGGAAGAAACTGAAAACTCTACAGTCTTCCTGCCCAAGGAATGCTGCTGACCAAATGCAGACATCTAGGTTGCTCCTTTTTTTAAAGACAGTGAATGGCCTGTCAAGTGCTGTACCTGCTAAGTACACATAGTACCAGCTTCAGTTATGTGAAATGAGGTACCTTCTTCCTCATCAGCATGGAACTGCTCTGATGAGATATGACTAACAAAGCAGTTAATCTTTAAGGCAGAAGCCCATAGGACATCAACATTTTTTACCTTAAGATCGTTATTTACAAGAGCTGTCTAAAGCTGAGGCACTTTGGGGAAAAAAAAATAAATCTGTTTGAAACCTGTTAATACCTATTAGCATTTCATTTCTTACAAAAATGAGCCATTTTTATTGACTTAAACATCAATACTTGATAGTTACAATTAGGAACTACTTTCATTTACCCAAACAAAACTAGTTATGTTTTGTTTACAAACAGTTTTAAATGAAACATCAAAAGAAATAAAATGGAAGTGTAAGTGGGGATGTGTAGAAAATTAGGTCAGGCTGAATCCTGTGAAACAGATCAGCAGTTTCAGTATTTTCTGCCTTAAAAAGAAGATGCAGCCAAAAAATCAAAACCAGCAAAAGAAAACCACTCTGTGTTTAACAGCACAGTAGCTTTGCTTTATCTTATTTTTAGATTATAAATACAAGCATTCTATATTTTCCAAGAAGTAGGGAAAAACATTTCTGAACAACCAATGTAAGTATATTTTTTCACCTTAGTAGGGGATGAAATGAATCCAAATGCATTTTCTGAGTCAAGCCAAAAGTAGCTTGAGAAAACAAACCAGTGTTTTTTGTCCTAAAGGTAAGGGCAGAAAAAGAAATTGACATGAAAGTCCTAATAACGCTGATGTGAAGCAGAGCCTCTACTGGCAACTTCCTTGAGACATACCAAGATTGGTTCATATTATTGCGATACCAAGGCCAAGTAGTTGCTGTTGCTGGACATATTTTAGCAGCTGGCACATCCAAAGGAGTAGAAAAATCTCCCTCCTCTGCTTGGCAGAGTTCCTAAACTTACAAGGAGGAGGAATTCAATTGAACAATGTAAGAACAGTACGTCCAAAGTTCCAACTACCCTAATCTTTAAAGAAAAATACATCTAAAAACCTGACAAACATGCACTGATTCTTTTGCCATGCAGTTGGCCAATTTGCAGTGACGCTTAGGATAAATCTAAAGACACCTCTTGGTTAAGATGCACTAAAAAACGTCACCCACAAAAGGAAATCATGCTCATGCAGTTGACAGGCATGAAGGGAAAAGGACTGTTAAAAGAATCAATCTGGCAAACATGAATATCCTGATTACCTTGAAAAGATCACATCTGCACTAAATGTTGACATGGTTACTATAGGGACCAACTGTATTCGGTGGCTTTTCAGTATAGTAATACCTAACACACGACAGCTATGAATTTACATGTATGAACACTTAATAATCTCCTTTCTAATAAGCTACGATTAATGCAGTCTGTATAGCATAATCATTCCTTGAAATGTCATGATTTAAATTTATAGTCACCTGATTACAATTTTATAAACAGGCTTACACATAGACATGAAAATGTATAAAAGTAGTGATACCAAGTTCACATTCGATACATTAGTTTCCTCGGATGGAGGAACAGCACTGAGGCACTAATGCTGCCATAAACGCATCCAAGCTTATTTTTGCATTATTGTTACTCACAGTAAGTGTTGACATGTACTTGCTGAGAAGCTGGTCCACCACATTTTGTGAAATCAGAGCATCCAGAGAATTCACGTCTACTTCAGGAGACAGTTCTGAATTTCCCATCATCTCTGTACTGAGTTCAAAAAACCCAAGCAAACAAAAAGACACTACAGATTAGTAAAAAAAATTTGAAAAAATTTAAAAACTAATCAGCTTTTTTTTCCATGACCATTGTAATGGGCAGTTTTCCAGTATCTATACATTTCAGAAAGTTAGTAGTAACTGCAACAATAACTGCATTTACAAGGAATGTAAATAAAACTATGTAATAGAAAGAACAGGATGTAAAAGCTATAGCTCAGCATATATTAAAAACACATATTACAGACATTTGAAATATTCATCTCTTTCATGTGTTTCTAACTTTTATGTATGAAAATAAACAACTGCTTAAGACTGAGTAAAAGCCAAATGGGTCAACCTGTGGGCTCTTAATAGGGGCCAATTTCATACGTGTTTTAAGTTTTAGAGGTGATGACAATTTACACATTCTGAACTTCAGAATGGGAAAGATCAGTGGAAAGCACCAAACCACCACCTCAGTTTCTCAAAAAAGCTTCTGCTTTGCTACTTGCATCACATCTGTATCAAACCTAAATTCCATGGAAAGAAAATCTAAGTGTTTCCTGTATTGGTGAGGAATACACCTAAGAGGAGGAGGCACCTCACATGCCAAATCAAAAGCGCATTTTGTTAAAGTGATATTCTGCGTCTATATAAAATTGTATAACGAGTTGCCCGCATAACTAAAAAAACCAAAGCTATGCCAAAGCACAACAGAGCAAGAACTTTTAATATTTTATGCTTAAAACCCCAGTAACTCAAAACCACACTCTTCCGAAAACTGCTGGTGGAAATACGTTCAATCATAACACATACATTGTTCCACATTCCATTTTTAGTGTGCTTGCAGAAGGAAGCCACAAATCCTATATTTGCAGTGGCAACTATAAGAAATAAACAGCAAACTAAAAAAGAAATCCTAACCAAGCGTTTAGTTTGTATTTTTCTGCAAGTTAAAGTGCTCTGGGTACATGCAGTAAGTGAGCGTACTGGTCCTTCCATGTCATGAAAAAAAACCTCAAAGCACTAAAAAAATCCACATACAATGGCTAACTACTACAAAACCCCAACATTTCAGCATTTGAAACTATAAAAGCTATTGTAACTGAACAGTTTTCATTTGCAGCTTCTTCCTGAGCCTGTAGGAAAAGAGACTGAAGATATTTTAAGTGGCTCAAGCTATCCAGAAAACTGAACTCCATTCTCTTGCCGTTTACATAAAGAGTACACAGAATAGCAGGACCTGCTCTAGGCTTGCTCAGGGGAACCATGAGAAGCTGTTTGTGGCACTGTGCCATATAGAAAGATATTTCCACCCCCATTGTATTATCATTCCCTAATTCAAAAGGCCTCAGAGCATTAAATCTTTCTCAAAGCTTATCAAGTGAAGCCCCAAGCAGGCTTTTACCTCTAGCCCCAAAGACAAAAATTATTACTATACTATACACTACCACAAGTTCTCTTTCCTGGTTGCAACAACCCAACATCTAGGAGAAAGGAACTGATGGGCAATGCTCTTGGAAGTGTTAGGAGGCTTCTAACTGTAGGGAGGAGTTACTTCCCTTCAAAAAAAAACCCAAAACCCAAACAGTTTAAAATGAAGTTGAAATTTCAATCAGAATTGTACTATCTGGAAACTAACATTTTAAAAGCTTCTATTCTGCCTCCTATGTCAGGCTTGCTCCCAATTCTGCTCTGCCTTGTAAAAAGAGGTACTTGATCCAGAGATAACTTCCAGCTAGATGCATAGTACCATTCCTTCTGTTCTTCCGGAGAGTGTGGTTGTTGGCAATGCCTGCAGCAATATTTGCGAACCCTTAGCAGTTTTGTCAACACCTGATCAGCATCTGATAAAATGATTTTAAAAAAGAAACAACCATGGGCATCAGTATCTTACAAGACTTTAATTTTTTTCCCCTAAATGCCCAGATTTTAGACCAGGCAGAGTCCTCGTCCCAACCTCGTAAAGTTTTAGTAATAGTATATGTTTCCAAAGTTCTCATTGATTTAAATATGAAAGACAAATACATCTAGCACAGTAAAACTACAACCCACTCAAATATTAAAGGCTATTATTCCACGTGGAGCATCACTTCTCAACTGACAGCTGAATATAGTTCTAAAACCAGATTCTAAGACAAGTTCTCGTAGGGAAAAATAGGATACTTCAAAAACTCCCATCATGGAAATACTGTAAACAGAAGTAACGTATGACTTTCTTATCAGTTCATCACACACAAAAAACACCCTCAATACTGCTTCTCTTCATTAGTCATTATTTTCTCATCTGGCTTTGAAGCACAGCTGGAATATGCAAATATAAATATGTATGTTCCTTCTAACATTCAGTTACATTTAATGGAAGTAGTGAAAGATCAAAAAGGACAAAACTAGCTTCCACTATTCAGTGTTCCATGGAAGTGAACAAGGAATGTAAGACCAGCTAAAACCCAACTTTTTTTTGTGCAGGTAAAACAGGTGAAATATCACAGAAACAGTTCTCATGGTGTCATACAGGCCACCCTCCTCCAGCCTTTAACCCTGACATATAAACATAACAACACATTTTCTATAGTAATAAGACATGTCCAGCAACTGAGATTTGGTAAACTCTGCAAGTATCCCTGCTTGAGCACTTTTCCCCTCTCCCAGTCCTGAGCGTATTCCTTCTTCCACTGTCTGCTACAAACATAGAGAAAAGCTAAATATCAGCCTCTTTATAACAGTTCACTGTAATCTATAAGAATAGAATTATTGTGCTGCCTTCTGACTTTTTTTTAAAGCAAAGAAACTCAAAGCCTCCTTTCTTTTTCCTGAGATATTTCCTCTGATTTCCATCACACTCATTACATGAAGATACATGGGGGAAGTGCATTCTCAGGTATCTTGCACTGCATCTACTCCTCTACCATCAGGTGCTATGAGCCACACAGCCTGCTGCAGGAGCAATCCCTTTGGATTTTTTTGCTTTGCAAACATATACAGTGCTGGCTTTGCTCCCTCTTTGTATGACAGAACAGATATTGAGAGAGATTTAGCTCCGAATCATCTACCTCCATTGTAATCTGCTCTGCTTTCTGGAGGAGGGTAGAAGGTCAATTTTAAGACCAAGAACTGCCTTACTGGAACATCAGCCTCACAGCTGTGAAGAACCTGGGAGCAGAATTTCTACTGAGGCCACATCGCTGTACGTCGAGGGATGCACATGTTCCCAATTTTCATTCCCTATGGAGTTATTCCTCTGGCCTTCTATTAACAAAGAAGAACAGGCCAATGAACTCATCTCTTTGTTAGTAGCTTCATGTCTCATACATTCTGCACAGGTATGCAAGTAAGCCTTAGTGGGTGCTCTTTATTGTTCCTTACAAAGAAGGGAAAAGCAGAACTTCACAGCGTAGAGCAAAGCACTACAGAGTACTGAACACAAAATGAATCTTAATACTGTTCTGTAGAATTTCTGTAACCAGTCTTAGCTCCTGCCCATTTCCTTTATGCTATTATCATATTATTACCTATCAAGCATACAATTTGTTGAATCAGTGAGATTGTACAATTGAAGACAGCAAAAGTGTACACAGCACAGACTCTGGGTCAGTGCCAGCTCTCAAGAACAGGACCACAGCCACCAGCCACAGAAAGGCTAGCATCACTTTTTCCCCAAACAAATCAGTTGCTCTAGTAACCACATGCCAGCAGAAACTAAACAGTTGCCTTTTGAGCTGTTTCTACTTGGCCAATGAAAACAGAAAACCCCCAAATTGCACAATACAAAAGAAAAGAGTTTAAGAGAAAACCTGTAAGCAGAAATTCTTCTAAACAAGCAAATTGCTACACAGTTCTGAGAGAACATCTGAAGGAAGTTACTACATTCCTTCCATTTAACATCAGTGAAACAACACTGAAACAGTCCCAGCCACTCTAAGAAAGAACAATAGAAAGTTGTTAACCATACAGATCTTCCGGGGCTGCGGCCAACAACAATTTTGTTTCACACACGAGCTCTCAGTTTCTTCTGCTCTTTCCCAGTACTGGCAGACAAATAAAAGGTAGCTTCAAGCAGGTCTTTAAAATTTTAAAAGCATTAAAACTTAAAAGCTTACAAAACAGCTCAAAATCATGTTAGAAAGTGCAAACGAGTTTTAAGGAGCAGCTTCCAGGAAGCAAATGCACAAAAAATATGAAACGAGCAAGTTCTTTACTATCACCTTCTTTGGTTGCATAGACTCATATAAGTTCCAGCCCCCGCTGTGACTCCTACTGTGGTTAGGGATGCTTATACTTCAACAGACCCCAGTCTTTCCAGTTGCTGACTCTATGGGTCCACAGGCTCCAGTGACCCACCGTCTCCATAGAATCGTTTGGCTCAGAAGGGACCTTTAAAGATTATCTAGTTCAATCCTTCTGGCACAGGCAGGGATAACTCCCACTGGACCAGACTGCTCAATACACTATCTAGCCTGGCCTTTAACACTGCCAGGGATGGGGCAGACACAGCCTTCCGAGCAACCTGTGCCAGTGCTTCACCACCCTCATACTGAAGAGTTCCTTCCTTTATATTTAACCTAAATTTACCCTCTTTCAGTTTAAAACCATTCCCCCTTGTGTTGTCACTACACACCCTTGTAATAACACCCTCTCCAGACTTCTTCTATGCCTGCTTCAGGTACTAGAAGCTGCTCTAAGGTATCTCCTGAGCCTTCTCCAGGCTGAACAAACCTAACTCTCTCAGCCTGTCTCCATAGGAAAGGTATTCTATATGTTAACAGAAATGCAAATATTAGCACATAGACTGTGTTTTGCATGCTTACTCTCAGCTACTGCTAACAGAAAAGAGATGGGGACCTTACCTTTTGTATGTATTTAAAACCCAACTTAGAAGGCTAACAATTTCATTTGCTTCCAGGTCCTCTGCAGCGAGCTCTTGCATGCGGGTAGACAAAGCTTGATGGTACATGCTTAACAATTTGTTGAAAATGTCATAATTTGGAGGAAAACATTGATCCAGCAGGGTTTTAGCCACAAGCAGATCATCAACGACATATTTACGTATGATTTCTAGATGGCGCACAAGCCACATTTTGTCAGATTCTCTAGTATCTGCTTGAGTGCCTTCAATTCGTGTGCTCACAGTTCTATCCAAAATGTTGAACATCTTTTCTTTCCACTTCTTTGGTCTGCCAGGAGGTATGAACCCAGTTTGTTTTTTCCTGTCTAACATGCGCCTGTCTATTTTCTCTTCCCTCTCAATTATCCTAACAACAGAAACAAGCAAGGTTGGATCTCGACGGACTGTAACAAGAGATCTTTGAACCACCATCCAAAGTTGCTTTGCCAACTCCTCAGAAAGTTTCTGCATATCCCCAAAGTACGTATGGATGAGGTTCATGTCATGTGTGTTTTTGCTGTCCATGCGATACTGCTCATACATCAGGTTATCACGAGAACATTCCAAATCCATCAGTTTTCGATGAGCTTGCAGAAGTTCTCCTCGTTCAATCAGATCGTGGGTCTCCCTGACTATCTCTGGAACTGAAAGATAGGCAGAGAAGTAGAAAAGAACATAGAATAAAACAACACAGTCAAAATACAGAGAATAAATACAATAAAAGCACTAAGAAACAAGCTGAAGAACACCTCTAGTAATTGTTTTGAAATAATTTAAAGGAAATTACTGTTAAGTACTCAAAAACTGTTAGTAAATGCTGAATATCTTTATTTACTATAGTGCTCCATTTTGATCAGTGGCAAAACAAAGAACACAGTGCCAAGAGAACACAATTTCCTTCCTCTTTTCTCTCCCTCTCCCACTCCCTCTTAAAAGAAAAAAATCCATGAAAACCTACTATGAAACAAATTGCACTGCAAGCTTTCTTGGATCTTCTACAGAATTCATTTAACTTGCCTGACTAAAAGTCACTTACCCTGCTTAAGCTGGTTCTTCGTACACCAAATAATACTGATTTTTACCTCCTTCATGCAGGAAGTTTTTGCCTGCCTAAGGCGCAAAGTAAGAATAGGGATAATTACCTATGCTGCTAAAGTTTTTAGAAGATTTTTCTTTGTTGTTTTTCAGTATTTGAAGACTACGAGAGAAGAGGGATAGGATCCTGGGGGGAGAAGAACTGGAAAATCTCAACAGAAAAATAGTCACTGCAAAACTGACAGCTAGTGATAAAACTGGCATCCCCACAAAAAGGTCTGAAAAGACAGTTATACACAATCATTAATCATGTTGAAAACAGCTTGGTTTATAAAATACTTGTTTTGTTCAGAGTGAAGTTATCAACAACTATACTGTTTAAGAATCTCCACAGGAGATGCTTCACCCTAAAAGCTTCTCAGAACGCCAGTAAAGGCATTGCCTCAACTGCATTCAGCGCAAAAAAAACCCAAAATAACTCAGCATTGCAGCATAAAAATATCTGTTGCTCTTGCTGTAATTTGTTGCTTACATGCAACGCTAGGCACTGAATGTAAATACTACTCTCTTTAAGCAGCCACCCGAATGTATTTCCAGTTTGGTACTGTAGCAGTTCGATGCACTCTTACAAAAATTAAACAAATCAATGTGGTACAACTGGGAAGCAATTTTTCTTTATAGGTACATTGAGTCACTACCAGGAGAGAAGAGGAAAGAAAAGCCTATTCAAATGAAAGAAAAATGGTATGATAGCTTTAACCCTCATTATAGGGGAAAAATTCTTAAAATTACTTACAAGCAGGAAAGTCCTGGCAAGGAATTCACCCTGATTCAAGATGGAATGGAATGTGCACCAAAAAGGCTGCATAAGAGGACAGAGGTAATCCTATTTTCTTTATCTTTACAGTACATATTAATCTTATTTAATTTCGTAAGCCTTGACACTTCTGCAGTGGTGCAAGGAAGAAGGGTCTCCCATATATAACTCTTCATGCATGAGTTGCTTTCTGTGGTTATGATGCCTGATTTTGAAGCAAAGACTGTGCACGGTTGAAACTGAACTTCAGGTAGTTTATACTTAGGCTTGTAACATTAATGGAAATCCTTGGAGGCTGTTGTGTGAGAAAGACTGCAGGGAATCATTCACTGGAGATCATGCCATTTCATATTTCACCTTGCTTGCGCAAAGCTTTTGCTCCCCAAAATAATTTGGAACTATTTTTATTCAACAGGCTTGCTGCAGGTGCCCAACTCACTGGCAACATTCCAGATCTTTCTGAATGTTCTTTCTGTACATGCCACTTGCATATTTCAGCCTTTTACACTACACATGTTACCGGTGCTACTGACTGCTAGCAAGAAGCTTCTCTGTGACTTGTGTCTGATGATGACATAGGCTAGACTAGTTCTTACAGCACAATTTAGACTTGAAATATACTAAATGGTTACCAGCTAATTCCCTGAACATGATGCATAGGTGATTTCTCTTTCCCAGCAAAGTTTAAAGTTCGCAAAATTACTTGATTGGTATGATTTTAAATTGCCTTCAGTATGTGATGGATTATATAAAGGCCATGAGATTACCTGAAAATATGTTCTTGAGATTTTCTACAGCAGCTGCCAGTTGGCTATGTTGCACTACGGCATCCTTAACATCCTTGAGGTTTTCTATGGTGTTGATGCTCTGCCTCCAGTCCTTATTGACATCTATCAAAGACTGCTGAATGTCCTTCACATCATTAAGTGCATTGTGCAGTTGACTTAAACCTGTTCGTACTCCATCTAACTGTGACTGTATTGCTGCCTTAAATACAAAGAAAAAGACAAAGAATGAATTCATATTAATCATGGTAAGTTTCGTGTTTTCAGCATTTCTCTGGAATTCATGTTTATTTCTGCACCTAACATTTTCAGAGAAAACCACACCTGTAAAGGCAGTGATATAGCTCACTAGAAATGTGTAACTTACTCTGTGCATACATATTTATTCTTTTTTTTTTTTCCTTTAAGTTCTGAATTTTTATCTAGTTTTCAAGGACCTAGACACAACTGGTTCACTCGCAAAGCTAACACAGCAGCATAGGCAGATAGATCATGGTCATTATAAATCTATATTAAACCAAGATCATGGGAAGGCAGAATAAGATTTCTTCACGTTTTCTTCTTAAATGAATTTCAAAGGATATCAGAATAAAGCTGATCCAGATGTTTCAACAGAATGCTTGGTATGTGCAGATTCTCGGACCACCTCCCTAAAGCAATTAACAAAATGTGACTGGCAACTAAAAATGTTCTAAAAACCAAAACCAAACCCTGATCTACCATGCCTGAAGGCAAAACCATGAAATAACTCAAAAGGAATTCAGTAAAAATACAACAAAACCTAAACCTGAATAAAATTTCAACATTATGAAGCATCAACACCCACACCAATAATAAAGTATTAGAATATTTACGGAAAAAGAGAGGTTATTGATATAGGTATCTCTAGTGACAGGTGACATTTGAAATAAAGCCTTTTTGAATAAGCTATTAGTCCTGAATATCATTTGACATCCCAGGCACCTTACAGAACATGCATTACAGTGCATACTGAGTGAAAGAAATCAGATCACATCCACAATGTTTTTTATGTATGTATTTTTTAAAAGATGTGACTAAGATGAAATCAGGTGAGTGGAATATGAAACTGGAAATAACAGACTTCAAATACAAGCCACAGACATCAGTGAGAACAGTTGCATATCTCAAGCACTTGAAGTAACGAGTAAAGAAATGAGATACTAAAAGGTTTGCTAAGCTCAAAACACATTTTTTGCCATACGTTTAAGGCCAAAAAGTTTTGGCAGTCGTGGAACATTTTGTCTGATACTAGAAGCCAAATAGGAAATCCTGGTAACTACGAACAACATTTATTGTGTTTTAAATGTACCAGGAAAGTCCCAGAAAAATACAGTGATTCTTAAACTACTGTTGTTTATGTACTTTCAAATTATGACATGCTGATTTTATTGCTAAAGCTGTATTTTCCTGTCAGACTCAGTACAATTAAGCAGTCGTAAGGCATTTTTATACAGTACTTATTTACAGAACTGCTGCATTAACACATTTTTCCCCTACAGGAACTGAGGTAATTAGGATACTCAAACACCCCAATGACATTCAAATACTATCTCTTGAAGTTGAGGATAAGGTATTTTAAAAATCACATGACCATTAACTGTTCAATACAATTTCTTCTGATGCAGAGCTTCAAGTGTTAGATATTCACACTTTAGCAAAAACTTGATTATGTTCAACAGAAACAATCACTGATCTTAGTCACCAACACAAACAGCCAAGAAAAATTCTAAACCCAGATATCCACCCATGTTCAGTTTGTGTTCTACTAATCACATGGGGCCAGGGAGGGGTCAGGAGTAGGGGAAGGGGGAGAGGCATGTCCTAGCACTGTGGACTTTGCTTCCTAGAATGCGTATTCATCATAGATTGGACCAACCCTCACCATACTGAAAACAAACAAACAAACAAAAAAACAAAACCAAAGCCAAGCCATCCTAAGAACAGGGCTCAAAACACGTATCTTTCTGGTCCTATCCAAAATAGCAATTCTTATGGGAAAAACTGCTTTATTGTTTAACATCACCTGTTTCAGGAATGCACCCTAAATGTATCCTTTAAAGGATATTTTGCTTCTTTTTGGAACGGGTATTTCTGACTATCTACAGATGACTGAAGTTAAGGTAACTTAATGAAAATAACATGGAAATTAGCCATAAAGTGGATTTAGGCATTTACAAAGCTTACAAAAATACATTTAGTCATCATTGTCTATAGAAGCATACAGTAAGCAAATGACTGCTCACGTATTATAAATAGCTCAGAGTAACTAAACAACTGATCCTTTATTAACAGACCCCACCACATGCTTCCTGCCTTAAATCTGAAAAACCCAGTGCAAGTCATCAGCATAAGTTCTGTTTCTATGCTACAGACAAAAATTAACATATAATTTGCAAACACATTTTTTTCATTGTGGAAGAAGACGATGTCTCTTCTACTTCATCCAGCCTCCCATAGAGAAAGAGCCATCAAATACCTGTGGGATAAAGCAACTTATTCTGAAGTATAAGATTAGATACAGTGTATACCAGACATTTTTATCTTCTAAACCAACAAATACTTCCCAAAACACTCTTCTAAGGCACTACTCCCATTGCTCAAGACAGTGGTCAAAATGACTGCTGGCTAGTGAGTACCGGTGACAGAACAAGTCACATACTCTAAACATAGGATGACCTTACTCATATTTTAGGCTATGTCTGTGTATGTGCAGGTGTGTGCATGCACTCACATGTACACATGTGAATGAGGGGAAAATCATTGGGTACACTCCCACATGAGTGTCACAGATTTTAGCCATCTTCCATAAACCCGTGTAAGAGCCAGATACTAAACTGAATGGCCTTTTTCAGATGCAGTCACTGATTTTTTGTTATAAGTTCAGTATTCAGTCATTAAGGTAAAGGTTAGCTGGCTGACAAGCTACACAGCATGAAGGTAGCTATCCATGGATAAACTGTTGAAGTTAAAGGACATAGGAACACTTGAAGTGCTTAAATAAAATTTCATTAAAATGTATAGCATTCAGCTGTGTTACTTTCAGGATGCAAAGTTTCTGTTTCGGACACAGATCAAAGATATATATCCATGGTTTAAAAATTACATAGATGAAACTGTAGAATCAAAAAGCAGAAGGGGAGGGAAGGGGGAAGTAAAGGAAGGTAAACTGATGCCTCACCACAGACACTCAGGTTTATCAAAGTTTGTACCTTGAGTCGAGCTTCTACTGAAGCCTTCTTACGAGCTTCCCTCCTGCGATACTGCTCCACTTTATCCAGCTGATCAGGACGCTGAAGCATACCCGCTACTCTCTGAACAGCTGTTGCAACTGCTTCCCTATCCGTTTCCTCCATTGCTGATTAGGACCTCAAAATGCCTTCATAATTTAACAGTACTGAAACGAAATATTACATTTTTAGAAACAGTTTTTATTTTCATTTGATGGCTATGTGTCATTTCAAAGTTAACAACTGGAGAACTATGGCAGTAAAAACAGTGCAACTTGACAGAAGTATCGCTAGACCACATTACAGAGTAGTAAGCAGAATTATACAAGAATTGCACTTATAGTAAATTCTGTTTCATAGGGTTATCTACCCGAAATGCTCTCCTGTCACTGTTTTTCCACTTGCCTTGCTCTAAGTTACAGAAACCAAACCAAAACCAACAACAAATATAAAACCACAAAAAAAAAAAAAAAAAAACCAAAAAAACAAAAAAAAAAAAAACAAACCAAAACCCCCACAAGCCTCCACCAACAAAAACCCCAGAAAATCTTAATCTAAAAAAACCAGATTTTGTCTAATCAGAGAGTAGGCCTGCCTATTACAAGGGGAATAAGACAAGCACAAAGGAATCTTCTATCAAGTATAAGCAAAAATCCTAACTCTTCCTGAACTAGGGACTGGTGGAGCTGAGAACCAAAGCCACCCTGCATCAAGAGGCCAAATTTGCTACCAGAAGTGGAGAGAAACAGCTGTGCAAGCTCCAAACCCAGAAACTTAAGTATAAAACACTTCCGTTCAGACTTCTGATGGATGATTTTATTTTTGTTCCTATTCTTGTTTTCAGTTCTTCTCACAGTATCAGTCCATCAGAGGTGTAGGTACACAAGGAAAAATTAATCAAGTATTTCACCTAAGACTCCCGCAGAATTTCTAGTGAAGTCCAAAAATACATGCAAACTACTAAGCAGAACAGGTCAAATTCGCTGTCCATCAAACCACATCTGCTCTCTCAAGCTTCACCAGCTAACAAAAAACAAGGATGATCCCAGTTACCAAAGATGCAAGAACATGGTGTCCACAGAACTTCAAGGAAAACATCTGAAGTTCCTCATTCCTTCCAATTTTTTTCCATGTGTCTTCAGGCTTGTAATCAAACAGAACATTTTATGTTCTGCTGCTAAAACTACAGATTATACTCACCCATATCCATATTATTCCTTGAAAGCAGATACTACTTTCAAAGCCGTCTGCATTTGTGTATCCAGCACATCACTTAATCTCGACAGAATAGTAATCTGATGAATAACTGTGCCAAGTGCACTGAACAGGAAGAGCAAAAGCAAGAAAACTCATGGATTGAGAGGACAGTTTGATAGGAAAATGGAAATACCTCCTGCCCCCCAGCAAAACGTAAAACACAACAAGGGAAGCAAAGGCAATTCCTCATCACCTCCCACTGGCAAACTAATGATCAAAATAGTCTCTGAATAACAACCCTGGAAGCCAAAAAATTCACCTTCTTCATCTACCCCAGCTTTTACTGCTTAGCATGACATTATACAGTAGGGAGTTTCTCTTCAGCTGGTTCGGGTCATTTGTGTTCTCTGTCAATCTCTTGAGCATCCCCAGCCTACTCAAGAGGAGTGGAGGGCAGAGCAGGAAAAAGAAAAAGCCTTGACACTGTGCAAGCAGCCTTCAGCAATAGCCAGCATGATGGTGTGTTGTCAGCACTTTTTTAGCTACAAATTAAAGACACAACATCATAAAGGCTGCTACAAAGAAAGTTAACCCCATCTCAGACAGACTCAGTACAGCATCAGTAAAATTAGTCATTTCAGAACTTACTGGAATCAAAAAAGATTCCAAGACAGGTTTCTCAAGAGCTAGTATGTAAGACTATGTCCCAAATTCCTTCATGCAGTATCTCAAGATCTGCATCTCTGGTACCTTCAAAAATCACATGTGTACATACGCATTTATTTCAGAACTATTTCTACAGCATAAACTCAGGTCTGTCTTTACCTCCTCAGCTGTGCAATCATACCCATCACTTTTCTACCTAATGGCCTGTTTAGCGCAAATGATGTTTCATCTCAAGGACACTAAGTGAGGTGACCAGGGGGAATGGTTTTAAAACGAAAGAGGGTAAATGTAGATAAGAGGTTCGGAAGTTCTTTACTCTGAGGGTGGTGAGGCACTGGCACAGGCTGCCCAGGGAAGTGGCACATGCTCCATCCCTGGCAGTGTTCAAGGCCAGGTTGGATGGGGCTCTGAGCAACCTGGTGTAGTCTGTGGTGATCCTGCCCATGGCAGGGGTGTTGCAACTAGGTCCTTTCCAACCCAAATCATTCCACAATTCTGTCATTTTCTACTTGACATGTGATGGTGGAGAATCTATTCCTAGCACTCACACTTTTGAATGAATACAGCAGTTTTGTTCAGCCCAATCCATTTCATAGGATCATAAAATAAATTAGGTTGGAGAAGACCTTTAAAACCAAGCCCAACTGTTACCCCAGGACTGCCAAGGCCACCACTAAACCATGTCAAGGAGGGCCTCATCTACATGGTTTTTGAACACTTCCAGGGACGAAAGCTATTAGTGCTACATATGCAATTTAAAGAAAATATTTTATAATATGAATTTACTACAGAAATCATATCTGCAGTAGAGAGCTTTATACTAACTTACTGCCTTTATTAACAACTGACTACATTCAGCAGAGTTGACAGTTTTAACCCACAGAGCCATTACCCAGGCACATTAAGTAGACTTCATGTAAAAAATCAGCAGTCAGCATAGTGTAATCTAACCGATTATATACTAACTTGCTGAGGTAGACAGGTTGTTGCACAACTACTAACCATTCAAAAGGAAGAACAAACTTAAAAAAAACATGCCAGCATCGCACAGAGGCTGTGAGTCAAAACCACAAACACCTTCAGAACAAAGCAGTGGGAGAAACGAACAAAAGAAAGTCCCGAGCAGCCTCGGAAAGGCGTCAATGCAAGCACACCCTTATCCTCCGGGCGGGAGCCGACCAGCGAGCCAGTCGGGCGACGCGCTCACATCGGAGGCCCCCGCCGCTCCAGAAGCGAGATTCTGAGCTAGAGGCGCGCAGGGACACCCGGCTTTGGGGCACAACCCCCCAAAACAAAGCCCGGAGGAAGCCCCGCCGGCAGCCCCAGCGCCGCCCGGCTCCTCCCGGCCGCGCTCCCTGCCGGAGATGGCTCAGCTCAACTCGAATTACTTGCATTGGCGCAGGTGCCCGTCCCTGCCGGGCTGAAGCCGGACACCTGACCCCGGGCACGCAAGCAAGGCAGCCCTGCAGCACCGAGCTCCATCGGGGCCGACAGAGGCCCGCGGACGGCGGCCACGCCGGGGGAGCCTTCAGCACCCGCTTCGGCCTCATCATCCCGAGGGGCTCCCCGGATCGGCTGGGTTTGGCCCAGCCCAGCCCGTCCCACCTCCTGCCTTCTCCCTCCGCTTCCCGCTGACAGACTGCGGTCGCGACTCCCCTTCGGGAGGCGGCGCAGACTGGCTCACCGGCCGGGACGGAAGCAGCCCCAG
>JANRGW010011468.1:0-11599 GCA_024733675.1 Psilopsiagon aymara | reverse complement strand
GTCTCCACGCAGCCTTCTCTTCTCCAGGCTGAACAGCCCCAACTTCCTCATCCTATCTCCATACAGGAGGTGCTCCATCCCCTGACCATCCTCATGGCCTCCTCTGGACTTGTTCCAACAGTTCCATGTCCTTTTTATGCTGAGGACCCCACAACTGTGAGGAGTATGGAGCAGCTGCACTGTCCTTCTCTTTAACAGCCGTTATGCTTTGGGCATAAACCTGTTAGGGCACTGGGGCTGTACCCCATGGCAGCTCAGCTGGGTGGCTGCTGAGCCCCCTGCCATGCTGCTCTCTGTGTCTTCATGCTTCAAGCCTCATTGTATGCCAAGGAGGCATACCTTACCATAGAAGTGCTTGGGAAAACCCCAGAGGCTCAGAGCTCAGGGGTTATCAGTGCTGCAACACTGATAGAAAAGCAAACACGCTGTTTTCCCACCCAGGCTCTGCAAAAAAGCCAATTTACTTCTGTGTGTCAAAGAAACCCCAATGCTCTGACACATTGGCTTGGGTGGTTTCCATCCAGAAACAGACGGAAAGACTGCAGCTGGGGGTGGAAATAAACCTTGCAGAGCAAATTGCTCTCTGTGTGGACCTGAAATTGAGGATGAGACTTCTCTTGGCCCAGTAATGATGTGATTTTGAGCTTCTAATATATTAAAAGTGGGCTGGAGTGCAAGGCTTGGCCCTGGTGATGGTAGCTCCAAAGGGTCTGTCGCTGCTGTGCTGGAGCTGCTGAGGGCTGCAGGAGGGATGTGAAATGTCTTAAAATACATGGCCTAGTTACAACCTGTTGTAAGGATGCTGTAATTTATCTAGGGAGGGACAGGATGAAGGGGATGTTTTGTAACTCTAAAGGAGCTTACAGGGCACTTCGGTAACTTGTTTACTGCTACTGTGAAATGCTTTGGCATCCCTCTCTGATATTGAGCATGCCAGTCAAGCTGCAGGTGGTGCAGAGCAGTGTGGAAAATAAGCTGAACTGTGGCTAAACCCTGATCCTGAGCAAGAGGCAGAGCAAAGCACCGTGCTTCTCGTTGCTGCTTCTCCATCCTGCGATGGCTTCTCACTGCAGTCTCCCCCGAGGACTGTCACACACCATAGAAACGTGGAGGTCTTAAAGAAGGGGAGGGTGAGAGGGAAAAAAGTGCTGCACTCGGGGAAAAAATTCAATAGCTCATTCAGCTGTTAAGCTACTGATGCAGGAAGTGTAAAAGAAAAATGGAGCCTCCTTTGTTCTGCCCAGACAAGGAGTAAATGCCATCGCCCTAACAGCCTTTTTCTGTTCCAGAATAGCATGAGGTCATCTTTAAAAGCAGTAACTACCAAGCAGGTTTACACTGCCTTGCCAGTCTCAGGCTTCCCCTTCATCCAGCCCCTTTCCTGGCACCAGCCTGTCTCAAGGCCGGCGCAGGATTGCTCCAGAGAGGTGTGTGCTGCTCCACTCCCATGCTGGGGCTGCCGCCGGTGCCTGGCCTCCCTCCAGCGCCGTGATGGAGGGGCTGCAGGCTTTCTCCTAGGAGGGAGCCGCTTGATAACATGGGGCTGAGCATGGCAGGCTGTGTGCTGGAGGTTCTTGCCTCTTCAGCCAGGGTTGGATGCCCTTGGGCTGCCAGGACTGATCCTGCATTGCCTGTGTTCATGTGGGAGATGGTTTTATGCACAGTTGTGGCTCCAGACTCGGCGCTATCTCAGGGGTGTGGGATGTTTCACCCTCCAGCAAATGCACACTGTGCTGTACTGCAGTGAGCACTGCCGGTGGTTGGGCTGCTCTTTAAAAGCTCAGTTTGGTTAAGGCTAAGATCCAAGAACAGCCTTAATATCTTCCTAACCCCATCATCTCCCCACATCCCTTCATCAGCACAGTGTACCCTGAACCTTGTCGCACCGGCCCCACGAGGAGAGGGGTGGCCAGAGGATGAGGATGCTCCAGCCAAGCCTGGCTGTGAGCCGCGGGTCGTGAGGGCTGCTGGAGGTGTGCTCTGCAGCAGGCAGCTCAGCACAGGCACATCCATAAGCACAGATCTCACAGCTTTGGTTTTCATCTGCAGGGGGGGGGAAGACGAAAGCAGTGCAGCTGGCAGTTAACTCTGATGTTCACTTGTTTATTTACCCTGCTAGGAGTGGCTGCTTCCAGCTATGAGAAGTATGGGAAAAATCCAGAAACCAGAGGGATCAGTGCATATTTCTTTCCTAGTGTAATGCTTCCTGCAGTTGGGCTGACGAGGCTGTGGGTGGGAGTGTGCAGGTGGCACCGATTGCATAAAAGAGAAAGGGTTTTGTGCCGAGTCAGTGATTACCAGTTTTGGGTGTCAGCCTTGCAGCACAGCACCGGGTCTCACAAGGTGCAGCTCAGAGGCGTGCTGAGGCAAGCCCTGTTTCTCAGCATGCCCCCATGCCAAGGATGGCAGTTTCATCCTCGTGACTTGGATGCTGTCGGAACGTTTCGGTGCGGTGCTGAGGGCAGGGTGAGACAGGCCCCTCCGTGCATGGAGCAGAACGCAGGGTGCCAAACCCTGTCCCGCAGTGACCTTGCTCCGTGATTCCTCCTCGCCTCCGCTGGAGCGAGGTTAAGAAATGGATGAAAGGGCTTAAGTGGGCAAAGCCCTGCTCAGAGCCAGACCAAGATGCTCGACGGAGGAGGCGTCTGCTTTGACACGAGCTTGTGCTGAGTCATGGCTCGTCAGAGCCAGCGCTGCTGTCAGCGCTGTTGCTGTGCACCTCTGACCCAAGAGCTGTGCTGGATTTGGAGAGGTTGGGTTTTGTCCTTAGTGGGACAGAAAGTAACCAAATCATTACCTTCGCAATCTACCTGATAGGGGAGGAATTAGCTTATGGAAAAGAAAGCCTTTGTGAGAAGTGGAGATGTGTACTGCATCGTCTGAAATCCGTCTTGCTTTGATGTCAGAGTGCTGTGCAGTACAGATGCTCGGTACTGAGAGTGCAAAGCAGTCAGTCCCATGCAAATGCCCTTTCCAGGCTTGTCTCAGTGGAAACATTGGAATACAGATAGTAATACACTGCCCGAAGCACGCTACCTTGTAAACGCTGAAACACCCTTTTTGCTGAAGGTATATGAAGAACGTGAACACAAGAAAGCTGCTTTTGTACCACTTACTGTGATCCTTCCAATTCTTTTGTTTAGTGACGAAACCTGATCTGGAAGAGGATATTGGGGATTGTTCTGGGGTCAGAGACTGGGCTGATGCAGGACACAGCTCCGAGCGTCCAGACCTGCCTTCAGTTCCTAATCCCAGAATCATTAGGGTTGGAAGGGACCTCTGGAGATCATCCAGTGCAATCCCCTGCCAAGGCAGGGCCACCCAGAGCAGGCTATGCAGGAACACGTCCAGGCAGGTTGGGAATGTCTCCAGAGAGGGAGACTCCACAATCGCCTTGGGCAGCCCGTTCCAGTGCTCTGCCACCCTCAATGGAAGGTTTAAGGTGCTTTCCATCCCTGACCATTCCATGTTGAGGTGCAAGTGTGATTGTTGCAGGATTTATGCTAATCTGACTGTTGGGATTCTGTCTTCCAGTGCTTTTCCTAAAATAGGCAGAAGTGCTCACAGGATGTTTGTGTTGCAGCCAAGTCATACCTCGGGACTTGTTTGCTGCATTCTCGAGTCTGCTCTGCCCCTCGCCTGCACTCCTGACTCCCTGTTTACTTGCTGGAAGATTTCATAATCCTCCCTCACTGCTGCTGTTTTTGGCATTGACCTTGAAACACCCCTGATCTCGTCCACGCTTTTGTGGTCTCTTGCTTTTCATTAACTTGGGCTGTTTCACTTACTGCAGCAGTGGTTTTGAACCTCCTAGGTATGAAGTCTTGCTGCAGCCCCAAGCCCTGTTCTTACCTCCCCAGTCTGGGATCTGCAGCTGGAGGAACAGGGAAGGCAGCCCAGAGAGTTGCAAGACCATCTGATGACTTCAGCCCTCCTGGAATTGCCTGCATGAAAAAAGCACACAGAGTTAACGTCGTGTTAACGCAATAGGAGTAGTTCCCGAAAATTGGGTTGTCCTTTCTAGGCAGGAATGCTGCTGGGGAGAAGTGGAAGATGGATTGGCCGGGAGAGCAGAGAGTGCTTTGGCAAGGATGCGGGAAGATTTGTTTCCTGCTGAATGATGTCCATGCATGACTCGGCAAAACGCGGGTGGCGTTGTCATTCTGCAGAGTCACGAGTAGATACCGGGAAAGGAGAAGCCCGCCCTGGCCGGGCACTGCCGCTCGCTGCAGGCGGGAGCAGGAGGAGGTTGGTTGTGGCCGAACACCAGAGGCTTACGGGAAGGAAGCTGAGCTCTATGCGTTATTTCTCCACAGTCAAATTGAGGCAGGAGGATGTGCTCAGTGTCCTGACCGTCCTGTGCTGCTTCCCCAGGCCCAGCTGCAGACATCACCTCCCTGTCCTTTTCCAATGCCAATTTCTTTAAAACAGAAAGATTGGAGAAGGCACGACTTAGCTGCATGCTGCGTGTCATCTTGATTTGCATCTCACACGCTTTACTCCACTTCTGCATGGCTTTTCTTCCAAATTCCTCTACCTCACGGGTTGTTTGCACGCCCCTGTAAGTCTGCTGAATGCCACCTCTGAAGTTTCGTTTGGCTTTTAAAAAACCCCAAGGGCCCCCCGCATTGTGCCATGCAGCAAAGCCACTGCATCTTTTGTATTGGTGGTCTCCAGTTGGTGATGACATGCTTAGTTAATTGTTCTCCAAGGTGACAGAAGCGGGTTTTAAACTCTGGGCAGAGCAGTGCTGTTCCTTGACCTGTGCCTGGGCTCGAAGGTGATGCAGGTCCTGCTTCTTCTCTCAGAGCATGGGAGCAAGTGTCTGTGGCTCTGATGCAAATCAAACCTGTGCCATCAGTGGGTCTGGACTTAGAGAGACTGAGGAGCCTTAGGGGTGCACGAGATGGGCAGCATCCAGCCAAACTCCCCTTGACGTTTCTAAGAGCTCAGCCGCTGAAATTTGTACTTGGAAATGTAGAACACTGAAAGAGGAACTGTGCTGTCAGTGTGGCACGCACGGAGCCCTGTGTCTTGTTTGCTGGGTGAGGGCAGCTGAGGAGGAAGTAGAAGCTGCTGCTGCAGATTCTGGTGCTATAAAGCTGCTAAACCTGCCCTTGTGGAGTTCAGTGCTGCTCTTTGCGCTTGGGAGAGCTGCCATAGGCAAAGCAGGGGCTGGCTGGGTGGCAGGTGACGGTGATGCTGGAAAGCGGCTGTCAGCAGAGGGGTCGGGGAGGACAGATACCCGCCTGCTTTGCTGCTGTAATAACTCAGGCAAAGTGTTATTTCTGATTTACAAGTGTTGTTTCTGCTTTGCAAGGACTCCATGAAACCCATGGGCGATAGGCGGAGTAGAAAGAAAACTTCTCCCCCTTGGCAAGGACTTTTAAGACACTGGTCTGATAGCTCCTGCATGCAGCAGGCCTCTCCATGCTGTACTTAATAAAACACACTCTTCTTCAGCTGGGCTGTGGGCCCCTATGAAGCACAAGCTGTGGGATGCTGCAGGGACCAGGACACGAGTGCTGCGACAGAAGTTCCCTTAAGTAACTTGCCCTCGACTGATTCATCAGCCTTGTTCCATAAACAGGAAGCTGGGAAAGTACAAGCAGGTGATCTTGCTGCAAACAGGGGTTGGGTCTGTTTGGGTTTTTTTCTCCAGCTGCTCGCTAACTCTTTCTGTGGGTGAACAATCGCTTTGTCCAGGAGGAATGAACTTTTTGCAGCAGGGAGGTCTTTCAGGTTCACGGTCCAGATTTAGAAAGAACTCAACTTTGAGACACAGTTTTTCCCCAGTCCTAATGCTGCCTGAGCTGTTTTGAAATGCTTCAAATTGGAGGGAAAGATCCTTCCCTAGGGGCCCAGCCTGCTTCCCTCTCCCAGTTTCCCCAGTACCAGACTTGATTTCAATAGCATGGCTTCCCATGTTGCCCTGACTAACACCTTCCAGGACTGGAGAGGCGGAGATTTCCGAATAACCCTGTTAATTGAGGGAATCATCCCATGGCAGAGTTGGTAATGCTGTCTGAAGCACCATTTGTTTTCTCCCACAACGTTCAGAAAGCAAAGGAAGCCGAGGGCTGTTCAGGGATTGAAAGGTTCAGCACTCATTGCATGCTGCTGCCAAGCAAAATAATCTCTAAGAGTGCCGTTGTGGTCTGGAATAAACTCCCTTAATGTCTAAACATAGGCGAGACAGCTCAAGTCTGCTAGGGTTTTAGATGGGGCAGACACTCCCGCCTCTCTTCCCTCCAGTAAAGGCAGCAGTTCAGCATCTGCTTTGAAGCTGCTGGGCTCAGGGAGAAGACAGAGAGTCTCTGATTAAAGCTAGCACAGAAGGGCTGCAGTGGGCGTCTGACTGGAGCACTGGGACCACTCCAGTACCTGACCCCCATGTTTGCTTTGGCTCTTTCCTCCTCCCTGCATCATCTCATGTTTGTCAGGTGGTGGGAGGTGGCACTTGGGTGCTCGCTTTCCCTCTCCCACTGTTCCCTGCCATTGCTGAATGATCAGGGGCTGAGTCACTGCGGGCAGAGCAAGGAAGTGACTTTTCCTGACACCTCTGCAGCAGCCCCACAGAGATGATCATAAAGAAATGACCCGAGAACAATGTCTGACCGAGGGAGTCCGACTTGGACGGTGTGGTCGGGGCTGCCCTCCGGTGTGCCACAGCCCTGTGTGCTGCTCAACAATGACAGTAATGGATTATGTTGGTCTCATAGGCAGACTTCTTTCAGTTGCTGCTTTGGAATGTTGAGGAAGGTTGTTTAACCGCCTGCATTCTCCCTGCCATGAGAGATGAGCTACTGGTTCCTCAGTGCTCTCATATCCAGCGTCTGTGCCTGTGCCTCACTGCCTGTCCCTTGCTTCCATCCTGTGCATTGCCATCTGAGAAACCTCCGTCCCTTGCCTGAGCCCTGGCTTTCCACCCAGCCTGGGGCCGTCCATCACTTGGACTTCATTTCTTACTCTTTTGAGGGTCACTGATTTGCAAAATGATGGATAAAGAGCTTAGGTCTGAGTTTGTACAGTATTGAGTGTTTCTAGTTGCTGCTCAGAACCTCTTTGTGCAGAGGAAATCCTGACACAGGAGTCAGGGCAGAACAAAGGCAGTGGTGCACCAAGTAAAGCAAAAGCAAGGGTGAGCATCCAGGGACTATGTGTGCTCACAGCTCAGCATCATTCCCATCTACATTCCCTCTCCCTTGCTGCAAGCAGATCACACAGACTGGAAGGTTTCTCTTTGCTTTTCCGGTCAGTTGAATGCATCTGGCAGGACTTTCTGCAGAAAAAGTTTCATTTTGAAGCACGTTTCAGTGGGGTTTTGGTTGCTTGGTTGGTTTTTGGTTGGTTGGCTGTTGTGTGGTGGGGTTTTGGTTGGTTTTGGGTTGGTTGGCTGTTGTGTGGTGGGGTTTTGGTTGGTTTTTGGTTGGTTGGCTGTTGTGTGGTGGGGTTTTGGTTGGTTTTTGGTTGGTTGGCTGTTGTTTGGTGGGGTTTTGTTTTTTTGGTTGTGGGGGTTTTATTAATTAATTAATTTTAAAATAATTTTAATTAATTATTTTTTAATTAATTAAAAAAAAAGAAGAAGCCTGAAAAGAGTCCACCAAAACTGAGAGTGCTGCTTAAAGGAAAGGAGAACTTGAAGCAGAATCAGGAAACGTTAAGTTGATGCCATCAGTTTAGAGCTCGTGGAAGCTTTGCATGTGGCTGTCACTGAGGACAGCGGTGCACAGCCCTGTTTGAGGTTGGTGCCCTGTGGCACAGCGGCTTCACACACGGTGTAAACCCCCATCTTCCCCCTTGTTGTTCTGCAGTATTCTCGTGTGCTGGGGCCTGGAGCCAATGGCAGACAATGTCAACAACTAACAACATAGCGCAGGCCCGCAAGCTGGTGGAGCAGCTCCGCATCGAAGCTGGCATCGAGAGGATCAAGGTGAGCACGTGCAACACGCCGCGTCTGCGGTGGCAGGGATGCGCCCTCGGGCAAGTGCTTTGGGTTTGCCACACGCTCTCTCATGCTGCTGCAGTGTCTCTGGCTTAGGCACTGCAGCATTTCCAGGAGACGTGATCCAGAGCAGCCCTGTGGAGAAAGGACTTGGGGGTGTTGGTTGATGAGAAACTGCACATGAGCCGGATTCAGTGTGCGCTCACAGCCCAGAAACCAGCCATGTCCTGGGCTGCATCAAAAGGAGCGTGACCAGCAGGTCATGGAGGTGATCCTGCCCCTCTACTCTGCTGTTCCATTTGTGAGATCCCACTTGCTGCACTGTGTGTGCAGTGCTGGTGTCAACATAAGAAGGACATGGAGCTATTGGAGTAAGTCCAGAGGAGGCCACAAGGATGGTCAGGGGCTGGAGCACCTCCTGTAGGAAGACCGGCTGAGAACATTGGGGCTGTTCAGCCTGGAGAAGAGAAGCTGCGTGGAGACCTCAGGGCAGCTTCCAGTGTCTGAAGGGGGCTACAAGGATGCTGGAGAGGGACTGGAATCACAGACTGCAGTGATAGAACAAGGGATGATGGGCTCAAACTGAAACAGGGGGAGTTCAGGGTAGATATAAGGAAGAAGTTCTTCCCTATGAGGCTGGTGAGGTGCTGGCACAGGGTGCCCAAAGAAGTGGTAAATGGTGGTGTTCAAGGCCAGGTTGGACAGTGTCCCTGCCCACGGCAGGGGGGTTTGGAACTGGATGATCTGAAGGTCCTTTCCAACCCAAACCATTCTGTGATTCTATGAGATCCTTTCCTACCAGCACTGGTAAGGTTGCAGCCTGGGCAGCTTCTCACAGGTTTTGGAGGTGATCAGATGCTCCAAAAGCCAAGCAGGCACTGTCATTAGGTTCCTGGGGCTCAGCTAGCCACATGCAACCTGTGAAGACACTGAAGCTGCAGGGGATAGACCCAGCAGAGCTCTACTGGCATGCTCACATGCATTGCAGTCTTCCTGCCCCATCTTTTTGCAGGATGGCCTCACTGTCCATATGCAGTTTCTCTCCGAACGCTGCTGCGTGCAGTTATTTCTCAGCTGCTGCTGTTGCCAGTTCTTGTGAATGAAGATGGTGGCATGCCTTTGCTCTGGTTTGAGGCATGTTTGCGGTACAGCTGGGGAGTTAATTTTGTGCTGCAGTTGTCCAGGATAGCAAAGCAGAGTCTGTGCTCAGCTGGGTGTGGGCTCACGCTGAAATGAAGCTCCCTTTGGCACTGGGAAGTTGGAGCAAATAACGTGCTCACAGCCACAGCATCCCCTGAGAGCATCCTGCTGCTGGCATCAGGGCTCTGCCAGCCTCAGTGGCCCGGTGGCTGGGGCAGTCAGACTCCCTGGGAGGAAGGGAAGGAGGGAACACGGTTGTTCGTGGAAAGTCACTTGTCATACAAAGAAAACCCTCATGAATGGTGATGAAAGGCACAGTGAAATGAACGCTGTAAAATATACAGGTGTTAAATCCACCTGAGAGTCTTTAATGTAGTTTTACTGGTCAAAGAATGTTTTCTTTGAGTTTTAGTCCCTGCTAAGCCTGTAGCAGCAGGTCCTCTGTCCTCTCTGGTTTTGATGTGCCAGAGGAGCTGCTACTGCTTTGTGTGTGTGTATATATATATATATATATATATATAAAGAGGCATGAGGTTTTGTAGCTGTTTTTAGGGCCACCACTTTCCAGACTCCAGTGATGCACCCATCAGCAAGGCCAATTTAGGGAAGAAAAACTAAATTACAGGTCTTCCCCCAGAACAGACGTTGTTGACTCAGCTAAGAATTACCATGTCTCAGCTCCAAGATCCCAAATGGTGCACGCCAAGGAGGGTGGAGGGTGTGTGTATACTTACCAACCTTTGTAGCTGCGACTGTCTTAAATGCTTTGCTGGGAAAGAACAGTGGTGAGACCACAATGTGCTGCTATTTAGGCTGAGTGGAGAAGATTTGCTATCTTGTGAGCTGTGGTCGGCAAACCCGGCTCTGGGGCAAGTGTGCCAAGTCAGCCAGCTCCTCACTGCAGTGTCAGGTGAGTGGTTGCTTGTCCAGCTCCTGCTCTCCACACCTCGCAGCTGAGCTTGGTGAGGTAAATAAGTCACTACACTTGTGAGATGAGGGGAAGGGGCTGCCCCAGGAGCACAGTTACTTAGGAGCAGTTACTGGTTTATGCAACAGATTTAAGGGAGAGCCTTGGCCTTGCCTCTGCAGAGCAGTTTTGCTGTTGGATCCCAATGTATGTGAGAAGTCTGTTGAAGTGCAGGGCAGCAGCAGCTTGTGATCATTAGAAGTGTTCATTACTGGTTAAGACTTCATTACTTAATATTGCAGTAATACCTGGAGACTCCCCACAAAAGCACCTTGTCTGATGCAGTCTCTGGACCTGCCATTCCAGGAAACGCCAGAAAGGAGGAGGGTTCCTACCCTGGGGTGTGGAAGCACAGATTAAATGGGGTTTGCCCAAAGCTGCAACAAACCAGGGGGTTGTTGCAAGCACCTTTCCTCCTCTCTTTGCACTCTTGGTTGCTGCTGAAGGGTTTAAGAATGACAGCCCGCATCTGCAAGTTCCTGCCGGCTGTGTGCTGCAGCATCCTCTGCAAGGCTGCGGAGCACAGTGACCCTTGGATAGTGCTGCAGTGAGGGTAGCAGAGCTGAGGGAGCCAGGAGGTGGCATGTAGGTGCTCTAGATTTAGGAGCCCCTAATCAAGGCGTAGCTCAGCTGAGAGGGACTGCTCATCCTGGAGCCAGGCAGCCGTGGAGATCCTCGGGAGGGAAGCGCTGCCATAAGGCTCTGCAGCTACAACAGGTCACATCTGGGTCTTCCAGATGTGGTTTGGTTGTGTCTGTGTGTTGGGTTTGCCATATGCTCGACCAGCTATTAAGGTAGTGAAAATAAAAGGGGGCTGATGCCGGTCTCCAGCTGCCAGCACCTCCCTGCCTGAGCTCTGCCCATGGCTCCCACCTTCCTCGCTGCCCACCACCACGGCCTCATCTCTGCTGGGCTGCCCTGGGCTCCCACTTCCCAGAAGACACCTTTGAACTAAAATAAGCAGAGCCTTAAGTAATAGTTTCTAACAATTTCAAAGCCTCCCGTTTTAACATCAGAGGATGGCTGCTCCGGCAGGCTTCTATTTCTTGGGTTTTATCCCAAAGCCCTTAACAATTAGGACAATAATATCTCAGTTTCAGTCTCTGAGAGCATTTTTCACATAGTCATTGCTTTATTTAGATCAGTCCTTACAAACTTTTTCTTATGTCCATTTCCTCTTTTCTTTCGGTGCCAAAGTCTCTGTTCCAAAAGCAGAGCATGGGTTCTCTTCTTCCCCGCAGAGCCCGGGAAGGGGTCAGTGGTGCTGCGTGGGCTGAGCTCTGCACCTTCACCTGAACCTTCTCACTAACCTTCTGCTTTTTTGCATCGTTTAGGTCTCAAAAGCATCTTCTGAGCTAATGAATTACTGTGAGCAACACGCCAGGAATGACCCGCTGCTGGTTGGAGTGCCCGCTTCGGAGAATCCTTTTAAGGACAAAAAGCCTTGTATCATCCTATAGCTTTGCTCGCTCTGGCGTGTGTGATCTCTCAGGCAGGGCACTGTTCTCCATCAACTGAAACCAAGATACAAACTTATAACTGTGCCG